>OZ024909.1:13722508-13810008 GCA_964017125.1 Flabesymbios commensalis
ACATTAGGTTGCATTGCAAGAGGCTCCAACATTGATCCGTAGATCCGTTTATTTACAATAACAGTATCAAGATGATGTGCCCAAGAGCCACGCTCTAGCCCATTTAATCACCACCGGCTGTATTTAGAACACTCCATGGCTAGTCGCTAATCAATACAGGCTCTGTAAACACAAAACGCAGTAACTTCTTACTTCTAAGGCAACAAGGTATATAGTTACTGCGCAAAGTCAAAAGGCAGTAACCGCTGACTTGAAAAGAGAGCAGTTACCGCTTTTTTGTTTTGCATGGCAGACCACCGCAGACATTATTGATCTTGTGGAATCATCAGGTGGAGCCAGATCCTGATAATAATTCAGTGCCCCATTACTCACTCTATTATTATATAATACGCTAGATCGGTGCCGGGAGCAGAGTCCGGATCAAATCCCACTAATGCGTAATCCCCATATTAAACTGTCCAAATAATGATTTGATGGATAATAAGCAATCATAAATACGGCGGACGGTTGCGTGTTCTCCGTTGCAAAGCTAGGACCTCGTCCGCGTTTTAATATCATGTCCCGATTTGCAGAACCCGATGTAAAATTCGCATATTTTTGCACACGCGATCGACAGTGAAAAATGTGCGAACGTTTCTGTACATTGGAAGCACAATTGTACTGCTCTTAAAAACAAAATGATTATTATTATTAAGTTATTTTATTCGTGACGGACACGTTTTCAGTGGCATGCAAGCACCATACGTACTGGGAAAAAATATATAACTAGAAGGGTCACAGTTTTTTTGTAAACAAAAATGTAAACAAAAAACTGGAGATGTCTCCCCTCCAGCAGCATAACCATAAAGGTTGATAGCTGATAGATGTAGCGGCAATGGCTTTTAATTAATGTTATTTTATTAGGCAAAATTTATTAGTCTGTTTTGGAACATTGGCGATGTGCAAAACATAATGTGGCTTGTCAACACTCTCAGCAAACACAAAACGTTGACCCAATGCTGGTCCAACGCTAGCCCACTGTCTGCGACGCTGGCCCAGCATCAAATCAGCACTGGTTCAACGCCTCGTGTTTGCTGGGCTGCATTTAATAGGAAGCTGGTGTGGCAGTGCATACTGCTGGCGATGTGTACAAGCCGACACCGACCCAATGTCTATTAAATGTTGGACCAGTAACCCAATACTGGGCTAATGGTGGCTCAGCGTCGTAGACGGTGGGCCAACAATAGCCCAGCATTGGGTCAACGTCTCGGGTTCGCTTGGACGGCCTCCGTGCCGCCTGAAGGGCGGGGGCCCTAGGGTAGTGGTTAGCACCGCTGCCTTTCACGCCAGAGTCCGGGGTTCGGTTCCCGGTCTCGGCGGTTTGAAAGAAACAAAAAATGTTTTTTCCCCATCCACGTGTGAAAGTCAGTATTGTGGGGAGCCTCCGTGACCGAGAGGTAGCGTGCTCGGCCTCAGACCGCCAGAGTTCGAATTTCGAATCCTGTGTCTGGAGGACAGTGTCATCTCACTCATCTCATTATCCTCAGGAGGTTCTCCTGGCCCAGTTTAGCCTATATGTGCACAAAGGTGGCCTAAAGCCCGATTTATTTCATTTCATTTCATTTCCGTGCCGCCTGCAAGATTGAAACCGCTGGACAGACGAACAGAACGCGACGGACAGACGGACTGAGACACACCGAGCAGACAGAGCTAAACCAGCATGTCCCCACATCTGTCTACAGAGGGGAGACATAAAAAGGCAGAAATCTTAGGTAAAAATGCCTCAATCGCTGTGCCCATTGCTTTTAGGGATTGCTATTTTGGTTTATTAAAAAAATACTCTTCTATGAACTATATAGTAAATATAAAAGTCTGTACGAACAATTGAGACCTAAAGATACATTAAAATGTAATGGGACACATACATTTAACGAAATTAATTGTGAAAGCCTTGTTTCAATTGTTACATAATACCGTCCGAAATTACCGATTGAAATCACCGTCCGTAATCACTGATATTAATGCAGAAACAGTGACATAGAACAATGTTGTGTTGAGCGTCCGAATTCACCGCACACCGTCCTAAGTCAATGTCTGATAATCATCAAGTCCTAAATTGTCGAGGTCCGAAATCGCTGGCAATTCCTATTATGCTACCATGTTAAGCTAAAAGGCAGTAACTGCTTCCTTTACAAATGAGCAAATACTGCATTTTGGCTTTGCAGACAAATCCCCTGCTGCGTAAAGCCAAAATGAAGTAACTGACTTTACAAACAAACAGTTGCGTTTGCAGACCAGTAGGTCTTTCTGATACCTGATCAAGTTGAAGCGTCAATGACGTGCGCTGAAGCTGACTGTTTGATCTCGGCTCTGACGCCTATTACAGGGGATTAACTATACATTAACCAGATTGATATTGCGGAATATTGCCAATGCGTTGTGTTTATATTGATCATGTCCATATGGTTCTGTTTTTTTTATTTGTCCTTCAACTAAAATAATCTATGAGTAAATAATTTGCTTTATCCGCATATGTTTCAATTCACATGCGTCAGACATTTTTATCCATTTGAAGTTGCGGATGGACACAACTTCAAATGAGCGAAAATATTTTTTATAATGTAATGTTTTAAAGGTTAAAGATTTAAGTTAAAGTTTAGGTTAAGTTTAAATTAAGATTAAAGTTTTAAGGTTTAAATCCACAACTTCAAGTGAGTAAAAATTATTTAGATTTGACAAAATGAAGGTCAACTCTTTTCAAATCTTGCTGGTTGATGTCACATGTTAATTTAAGTCCGTATAGGAAATGAACAAGAATCTATATATCAGTGCCGGTAGGAATGAACACAAATCCAGACTCTCGTGTTCCCTGTGATGCTTCTATAACTAATAACTCCTAATAAGTTTTTTAGCCATGCTTTGTCCCAAATTAAACAAAATGAATATAAGTGATTTTCACCCATCTTGAAGTTGTGGGTCGCGGTAGCGAGACACAACTTCAAGTGGGTGAAAAATTAAATTACGATGACTTAGCGGGTTAAGGGTTAAAATTGAATTAATCACAATGATGTATCTTGAGCCACACTGACATTTTTCTGTTTGGATTTGCATCTGAGGTGTGGTGTGCGTGCATTTTCTCAGTAAAACACGCTAAAATTTTGCACATTTATCATCTAGGCCCATTCACAATCGTCGAGGGAAAGTAATGATGGCTTCCTTTTAGTACATAAGTTTGTCACCCTTCGCAGCATCCTTTGGCTTGACGCCTATTGCAATAAAAAAAAGGTGCAAAACACATCGCTGCTAGCGTGATAACAATAATAATGTCGTGCCAAGTTAAGAGGTGGTATCTGCTTCCTTTTTTAAGTAAGCATTTGCTGCCCTTCGCCTTTCTGAGAAGAATACTAAAGCTTACATTAATTGTCAAACTTAGTTAGGGTGCTGATCACCTGTATTTGACATCCTTATGTACGCAGTTTTATTTACAATTGCATATTTGTACGATTATTGTATATATCCGTGTATATAAAACCTAACAAATAAATCATTTTTTTACAGCATTCTTTACAGCTACAACATGCAGAGCGCTGAGCCTCAAAGGATCAAATACCCCGTTTACAGGATATATTATACTTTACTTCTTAGATATCTACATGTATGCCATTGATGTCAATCCAATGCTAACTATGCTGTGAAACGCAGTGACGTCACCGGAAACCCTCGTGAGTGGTGATCAGCTGGTGATGGTAGCTCCACTCCGGCCATATTTTCAAGGACGTGTTGTGGAGTCGTTTTGTCAAAATGACTAAATTAGCTTGTAGCACGCTACATGGTTCGCGCTCCGGCATAACTTATTTATGACTGTCATCCAAATGGTTACAATGAGCTTGTCTGACACTTTTCTTAGTGTTGGACCAATTTATTGCAGCGCAATCTGCTATGTACCATAATTACACCCTCATTATTTAACCCTTTCAAGCCTGACTTTACCATTGCCATCTTCATCCATTACAAGTCGCGAATTGCTGTCGCAATTCTCGACTTGTAGTGGATGAAGATGATTTGATGGGGTTTGAAAATTAAAGAAAATTGTTATGTATTGGTAAACTAGTTTCATGTAAATTCTCGTTTTAAAACCCTTGGTTGTAGGGAAAGTAATTCTGTTTTCAGGGATGTAAAATGATGTTTAATGCATCGTGAGGGCCTAAAGGGTTAAGGCAATCCCGAAATCACTTTTCGTAGTGGCGTATATGTTACTAATCTTTAGCCAGCTCAAAGGAATGTGTACGGACTTAACGTTCTGCTCAGAGTGCACTATGTGTCTTGTTTCTGGAGTTGAAAACTATCTTAGGTTAGGCTCTGATAGTCCTGGATGCATTTATATAGTTTAGAGCGCCGTGTTACATGCCCAAACTTGCTGACCAAATGTATAAACATGGAGACCAAACGGTTTTTTCAATTTGAAATCATCATAATATGTCTTAGTTAGCTCATTCCGCTTCATTTGAATACCTGTGTTATGGGTCTACGGCCATTATAAAAAGCTGGACTTTTAAGTGTGGGAGCCGACTTTATTCGTCAGAATCTTACGTTCATAGACGTCAGATTCTGAGGTCTATAGTCGATCCCCACACTGTGAAAGTTAAGTACACGTGTTCACATGGCATATTCAAATTGTGTTATGAAATGAGAAATGTTATAATGCTAGGCTTTATTTGGCTCATTCATTACTTAGGACAATTCCCTTCTCTTTTTTTGAGATGGAAATTGCGAAAGCCATGCCATCTTAAGATAAATTAATAAACAGGAACATAAGGCTTTGGTTGAAACCCACCGTTATTGTTTTATAGCGACAGAGCTGTGGCATCATGGGGATACCAGTCACTGATTTCTTCCCACCCCAACCCACTAACTCAAAACAACACCTCCCTTGTGGATGCTGAAGTCATTAGCATGTTCCATATTTTTCATGGACGCTCTGTTTTATCTAAAATGAGTGCAAATTATCTTGTGGCACGCACCAATCATGACTAGCTGCTGACTGTCGTCAAATGGACACACGAGTTAGACGTAGGCCTTAGCATGTGGTTATTGCTGGAGCCTTTCACGCAAGAACTTCCACGCTCTGGTATTGAAATGAAACAAACTGTTTCTTCGACCGCTCTTGAATATATTCAGTATTGTGGGAACCTTTGTGACCGACCGGTAGCGTGCTTGGTCTCAGGTCTAAAATGTCGAATCCTGTGCCTGGAGGGCAGTGTCATCTGATTCATCTTAGCATCCTCAGGATGTTTTCCAGGCCCAGTTTTCACCGTATGTGCACAACAATGCAATTAATTAATTAATTAATTAATTAATTAAATAATTACTTTATTTATTTCTGCTAGGGTTGGCAAAGGGATTCTCTTGTTTTTGGTGCTACCGCGACACACAACTTCAAGTGACTGAAAATTTATGTGATTAGTGAAGTTTAAGTTCCAATGTATATCGTTCCTCAAGATTGTAGGTATATTTTACTTTTACCAACTGGTTATCAGGGGTTATGCCGTTTCTAATAAAAAACACAGAATGTCTACTGTGGTCGACATCAGTGTTCTAAGGGCTAGGATGGACTGTTTAGTGGAACGGTTTGATTGATCTACAACAAGGCTCACATTTTTACCATTGGGCTTAAAGGGTGTACCTGTCACGTTAACGTGGGAGGTAGGCCGACACCCTCTCGGCTGTCATTATAAATGGCTTTACATGTCAAATAACTGATACTAGTAAAGACTCATCACTGTGCGTCCAAACCCGCTTAACAAACCCACAAAGAACTGGTATCCTATGTTCCTAGAAGGACTGATTTTTTTAATAAAATATGCAACTATAACTACCTTCCATGCAGTCAAAATATTTCACTCTGTCTTACCCCGTTGATGGAAGTCACAATAAGCATAGCATATAGGTAGTCTAGCTTAAATACCAGGGGTCAAATTCACTGCATATCTTAACTTTGATCAGATCTTAACTGTCTCTTATTTCCATTAGAAAAGCTAAGATTGATGAGAGAGTTAAGACAAGATCAAAGTTAAGTCTTTAGTGAAATGGGCCCACGTCCTGACCAGTTTTTGCAGGTTACGCGCTCCGTGTGCATCGAATGTTGAGTTTAGCCGTTATTGAACTCTACAATTGAGTATTGAAATGCAAGGTTTACCACTTTCACCATAGATATTAGGTTTTACGAAGTCCCGGATAAATATCCCCGAGGGAATGCACTATACGATCAATCCTTCCACCATCAGGGGATGGCCTGGTCACCCAAAACGCAGTAGCTCCTTGTTTGTCAAGCAAGCAGTTACTGCATTATATGTGTGCGTGGTCGACCAAGGAGATGTTTTTACGAGGCAGTACAAGCACACCTTAGGTTTTCAGGTCATGCATTTTTAATAGCAGAGCTTAAAATACATGTATGGTTGAGTGTGCGCGAAAGCCATTTGACAAGTGTTGATGCATGACTTGGCCGTGATGTAGTGAAATGAGCTCCGAACCCTTTTTGAACTGGACGCGTATAATAATATTAGGCTCAAGAGGACACTGATGATAAGTGGTAAACACACAAATGCGGTATATAAACCATTTCACCTCAATGGAATTATCGTGACTCACTCACTCACTCACTCACTCACTCACTCACTCACTCACTCACTCACTCACTCACTCACTCACTCACTCACTCACTCACTCACTCACTCACTCACTCACTCACTCACTCACTCACTCACTCACTCACTCACTCACTCACTCACTCACTCACTCACTCACTCACTCACTCACTCACTCACTCACTCACTCACTCACTCACTCACTCACTCACTCACTCACTCACTCACTCACTCACTCACCTGTCTCACACACCACACTGACACACTGCTGGTGGGAGTATAACATGATGGATAAGCTGGCCCCGTCATTATAGCCTGGCTTACTGAACTCCGGTTGTCATTACCAGATCCCCGGATCCCCATAAACTACATAATACGGATCATCACAAAGGCACATGGATGCTTGTCACGACGACTGGGAAACAGATGATGTGATTCAGGTGCTGAGATGGAGAGTAACATGTGTCTCGGTCGGAATATCCATCCGTGTAATATTTAAACGACACTACCCCCAACATTTTGTTCTGTTTTGCTGACACTTGCGAGGAATTCACGAAATGAAGCAATTAATCAGTGACTCGTAGGGCTGACACAGAGAATGAGGCTGGGATAGAAAGCATAAGAGGCGAGGCCAAGACGGTTGTGAGACACTGTTGACGTATCCAGTAAACACAATACATTATCAGCACAACTCCGTTTTAATGTTCAACCAAAGCATCTGATGTCGTACCAACATTGATGCAATGTCGTCCGTATTTGTGGCAGATTATTAAGAATACTTTTCTCTTCGAGGGCCAAATACTTTGTAAACCGAGAAGCCACCAACATAGCTTAGCGGATACAGAGTATGTTGTCACGGATTAGGTACAACCATATCGCAAAAAAATGTTTTTCTTTTGTCCCGACACTTCAAAAAACGAGGCTATGAAGCAAAAAAACGTGACTCGTAGCGCTGAAATAAAGAGAGTCTGAAAGCGAGGCTTAGATCAGAAGGCCAAGACAGGGTGGTCGATGAAATACGATTACGAAGCCGCATTCCCAGTAACCACGAAACAACATTGAAGTAATATTGCTTTAACCCTTTAACCGCCGGTGCCGCATATATTCGGGTTTTCATTTTCTATTAGCACTTTATGTACCACCTTTTGAACATGTTCAAGATAAATGTGACATCAATCAGTAATTTTGAAAACAGTTCACCTCCATTTTGTCAAATCTGAATAATTTTCACTCACTTGAAGTTGTGGATCGCGAGACACAACTTCAAGTGAGTGAAAATTCAGATTGAATAATTTGGCGGTTAAATGATGGCCTTCTGCAACGCTGCCCAGCAATAACCCAACATTGGTACAATGTGTCGTGTTTACCCGGGTTGTGACCATGTGAACATAAGCAGTCAATGTTCAAACGTAAGTATCTAAGCCACTATTGACGACATATCCCTAAATACTCCGCATTTACTTACGCTTTAACGTGTTCTTTGTAGTCCGAGATCAACATAAACATGGTCAAGCGCGCATGGCGTTTTGCCAATCCGCAAGCAATATGCAGCGACACAGCGTTTGGTCAATATTAAACCAACTGACCCCACGCCAGCCCGATGATTATTAACCCGTTAAGCAATAGGTTAAATTTAAGTGTTTACCCACTCTATGTTGTACTTCCCGCTACCGCGATCCACAACTTCAGTTGGGTAAAAATGTCTTGGATCTGTACAATATGAATCAAATTATATTTCAATCTTGCAAATCCAATGCTCATTTCTCTGGAGAGTTTTCTTTTTAACCCCTTAAACGCCAAATTATTCAATTTGAATTTTCACCCACTTGAAGTTGTGTCCCGCTGACGCGATCCACAACTTCAAGTGAGTGAAACTTATTCAGATTTGACAAAATGGAGGTCAACTCTTTTTAAATCCAACTGGTTGATGTCACATTTTATCTTTTACATATTTAAAATGTGGTACTTGATAAAAAATGAAAACCCGAATATATGCGCCACTGGCGGTTAAAGGGTTAAGGACAAACAGAAAGGCTAAAAGCGGCTATATAGGCGCTTTAACATGGTAATGTTAATCTCTGGGAGGCCGAGTTGTTTCTTCTCCGGCGTCACCACGTGCCATGATGGAGAGAAGCAGTTTAGCGCGGGGTATCCCGTCCATCACCTATAACAGAACATGTTCACATAACGTCAGTCTATGAAAACTAAGGAAGTAATACATACATTATTTAGGGGAGATCTTGTAGTGACGTATAAAATAAACAAATATATGAGTAAATTACAATTTCAGATAAACAATCGTAATTATAAATGGTATCCACGTAAACCACGTGTCTATATCGTCATGTTATTCACATGTGCTTACATGTACCTGGATAGTGTTAGTCAGTTAAGTTATGCTTTCTGATTAATTGTGTAGTCATGCCATCCAGCTTTAGATTTTGAAGTTTACCTCTCGCAAAATAAAAACGATTGTTATTAACATGCCTGGCTCAAACAAATTATGCTGCAAACGTTTAAAACAATATTTTTGGATAGTGACGGGGATGCTTGTAGCATTGCTTTCAGAATCATCAATACATGACTGAACAACAGTGTCCAGAGTTGTGACACTGGTGTGACAAGCCCGGATGGCAAATACCCATTATAGTATCGTGTGAAGGCAGAGTGATCTACAGGTAAAATATAGTCCAGTGTCGGCTCAATAACGGACCGCCGTCGGAGAAGTCGGTCCGGTACTGAGCTGAAACTGAACCATCATCTAGAGCGTCAGCTGGGATTGCTGTTACATGGATCCTATTCTGACACGTGTCACAATAGTTTTCCCATTTATATGGGATAGCAGACACGTCCCTGCTCATCCATATCCAGGCTCTACCTGAATTATTTTATTGTATCAGTTGCCTTCATGTTTAGTTTAGTTTGTAGAGGCAATCAACATGCTTAGATTAATTTCTGAAGGCAATCAACATGTTTAGTTTGGATTCTGAAGTCAGTCAACATGGTTATAGCTTAGTTTCTGGAGACCGTCAACTAAATGACATTATTGAACTTTTATTTCTCACAAGCATTAGTCGTTAGCTGTAAATCGGCACATAGATAGCGAATTTCTAGAGGATGTCGATTCTCAGTTTTGTGGAACTATAGTAAAATATGTTTGATCTGTATATAGGCATATACAATATACACGATGTGATTAAAAATACTTAGTGATAGAGCGATTGCGTGGCGCTATGATCATTTTGAGACATAAACATAAATAACACCATAAAACAGCAACATAAAAAAACTAACCGAGTTCACATCTGTGAGCTTTGCTTGGCTCTCTGCTGGCCTGCGTCACATCCTGTGACGCGGAATTATGGGATGTGCGAATGTAACTCACTGAAGCAAAGTCGGGTCAACGCCTCGCGATGTTAACCTTACACTGATTCAGCTATGTATTGTCAGGGGATACTACGTTAGTCAGTCTCCCCAGCTCATTCCTTTCCGTTTTTTCACGAAGAAAATAAACGTACAAATTGACTTCCGACTCCAGGGATTCCAACGGATGTATATGTACTGAGCAAAAGTAAAAGATTGGGTCGGCAATGGAGGCGTCGGCCCAGTATTAGTTGAGCACATGTATAGACCGCGTGGGTGGTTTTCACTGATCCAGAATCAGCCGTCTGGACGTCGCAGCGCCAACCGAGCACAGTCTTGAATGAGAAGTGAGAAATCTGATTGCTTCTCTTGCTCCAACAACATCCGGAAATTGAAGGTCTTTCTGTCTGTAATAATCACTAGTAGATTGCCACTGTCGTCTGAAAACTATCCCGATCAATCTCATGGGACGGAACGGGAACGGTCCTGCAGAGACAACAAGAGATTTAATCTGGACCATGTCCGCCCCTGCAACCCGTTGCATTCGAATTTGCTCATCGGATGGAAGAGATGAGACTGAAAAACTGGCCAACAAGTCCGCTACTTGGTGGTGATGTTTTTCATTCTTGCAACGCGGGCAACACTCTTTCCTTTTATAATTCAGATTTGTCTCTGTGATTATTATGAGAGAATATTATATCTAAGATTTTACGTCATCTCATGAAACACTATGCTACTTGAAGGTACTGGCCACAATTCCCATCGGGCCGGTTGTTTGTCATCGTGGCTGTGATGGCTATAACGTGCTTCAAACTATATCAGCACTGCCTGGGAAAGTGAACACAATAAACTATATCAGCACTGCCTGGAAGAGTGAACAATATCAACTATATCAGCACTGCCTCGAAGAGTGAACACTATAAACTATATCAGCACTACCTGGAAGAGTGAACACTATAAACTATATCAGCACTGCCTGGAAGAGTGAACACTGTAAACTATATCAGCACTGCCTGGAAGAGTGAACAATATAAACTATATCAGCACTGCCTCGAAGAGTGAACACTATAAACTATATCAGCACTACCTGGAAGAGTGAACACTATAAACTATATCAGCACTGCCTGGAAGAGTGAACACTATAAACTATATCAGCACTACCTCGAAGAGTGAACACTATAACCTATATTAGCACTGCCTGGAAGAGTGAACACCATAAACTATATCAGCACTGCCTGGAAGAGTGAACACTATAAACTATATCAGCACTGCCTGGAGGAGTGAACAATATAAACTATATCAGCACTGCTTGGAAGAGTGAACACTATAAACTATATCAGCACTGCCTGGAGGAGTGAACACCATAAACTATATCAGCACTGCCGCGAAGAGTGAACACTATAAACTATATCAGCACTGCCTGAAGAGTGAACAGTATATACTATATCAGCACTGCCTGAAGAGTGAACAATATAAACTATATCAGCACTGCCTGGAGGAGTGAACAATATAAACTATATCAGCACTGCCTGGAGGAGTGAACACTATAAACTATATCAGCACTGCCTGGAGGAGTGAACATTATAAACTATATCAGCACTGCCTGGAAGAGTGAACACTATAAACTATATCAGCACAGACTGGAGGAGTGAACACTCTAAACTATATCAGCACTGACTGGAAGAGTGAACACTATAAACTATATCAGCACTGACTGGAGGAGTGAATACTATAAACTATATCAGCACTGACTGGAAGAGTGAACACTATAAACTATATCAGCACTGACTGGAAGAGTGAACACTATAAACTATATCAGCACTGCCTGGAAGAGTGAACACTATAAACTATATCAGCACTGCCTGGAAGAGTGAACACTATAAACTATATCAGCACTGCCTCGATACTGAACTATATAAACTATATCAGCACTGCCTGGAGGAGGGAACACTATAAACTATATCAGCACTGCCTGGAAGAGGGAACACTATAAACTATATCAGCACTGCCTGGAAGAGTGAACATTATAAACTATATCAGCACTACCTGGAAGAGTGAACACTATAAACTATATCAGCACTGCCTGGAAGAGTGAACACCATAAACTATATCAGCACTGCCTGGAGGAGTGAACACTATAAACTATATCAGCACTGCCTGGAGGAGTGAACAATATAAACTATATCAGCACTGACTGGAAGAGTGAACACTATAAACTATATCAGCACTGCCTGGAAGAGTGAACACTATAAACTATATCAGCACTGCCTGGAAGAGTGAACACTATAAACTATATCAGCACTGCCTGGAAGAGTGAACACTATAAACTATATCAGCACTGCCTGAAGAGTGAACAATATGAACTATATCAGCACTGCCAGGAGGAGTGAACACAATAAACTATATCAGCACTGCCTGGAGGAGTGAACACAATAAACTATATCAGCACTGCCTGGAGAAGTGAACAATATAAACTATATCAGCACTGCCTGGAAGAGTGAACACTATAAACTATATCAGCACTGCCTGAAGAGTGAACAATATGAACTATATCAGCTCTGCCTGGAGGAGTGAACACAATAAACTATATCAGCACTGCCTGGAGGAGTGAACACAAAAAACTATATCAGCACTGCCTGGAGGAGTGAACAATATAAACTATATCAGCACTGCCTGGAAGAGTGAACACTATAAACTATATCAGCACTGCCTGAAGAGTGAACAATATGAACTATATCAGCACTGCCTGGAGGAGTGAACACAATAAACTATACCAGCACTGCCTGGAGGAGTGAACAATATAAACTATATCAGCACTGACTGGAAGAGTGAACACTATAAACTATATCAGCACTGCCTGGAAGAGTGAACACTATAAACTATATCAGCACTGCCTGGAAGAGTGAACACTGTAAACTATATCAGCACTGCCTGGAAGAGTGAACAATATTAACTATATCAGCACTGCATCGAAGAGTGAACACTATAAACTATATCAGCACTACCTGGAAGAGTGAACACTATAAGCTATATCAGCACTACCTGGAAGAGTGAACACTATAAACTATATCAGCACTGCCTGGAAGAGTGAACAATATAAACTATATCAGCACTGCCTCGAAGAGTGAACACTATAAACTATATCAGCACTTTCTGGAAGAGTGAACACTATAAACTATATCAGCACTGCCTGGAAGAGTGAACACTATAAACTATATCAGCACTACCGCGAAGAGTGAACACTATAACCTATATCAGCACAGACTGGAGGAGTGAACACTCTAAACTATATCAGCACTGACTGGAAGAGTGAACACTATAAACTATATCAGCACTGACTGGAGGAGTGAACACTATAAACTATATCAGCACTGACTGGAAGAGTGAACACTATAAACTATATCAGCACTGACTGGAAGAGTGAACACTATAAACTATATCAGCACTGCCTGGAAGAGTGAACACTATAAACTATATCAGCACTGCCTGGAAGAGTGAACACTATAAACTATATCAGCTCTGCCTCGAAGACTGAACTATATAAACTATATCAGCACTGCCTGGAGGAGGGAACACTATAAACTATATCAGCATTGCCTGGAAGAGGGAACACTATAAACTATATCAGCACTGCCTGGAAGAGTGAACATTATAAACTATATCAGCACTACCTGGAAGAGTGAACACTATAAACTATATCAGCACTGCCTGGAAGAGTGAACACCATAAACTATATCAGCACTGCCTGGAGGAGTGAACACTATAAACTATATCAGCACTGCCTGGAGGAGTGAACAATATAAACTATATCAGCACTGACTGGAAGAGTGAACATTATAAACTATATCAGCACTGCCTGGAAGAGTGAACACTATAAACTATATCAGCACTGCCTGGAAGAGTGAACACTATAAACTATATCAGCACTGCCTGGAAGAGTGAACACTATAAACTATATCAGCACTGCCTGAAGAGTGAACAATATGAACTATATCAGCACTGCCTGGAGGAGTGAACACAATAAACTATATCAGCACTGCCTGGAGGAGTGAACACAATAAACTATATCAGCACTGCCTGGAGGAGTGAACAATATAAACTATATCAGCACTGCCTGGAAGAGTGAACACTATAAACTATATCAGCACTGCCTGAAGAGTGAACAATATGAACTATATCAGCACTGCCTGGAGGAGTGAACACTATAAACTATATCAGCACTGCCTGGAGGAGTGAACACAATAAACTATATCAGCACTGCCTGGAGGAGTGAACAATATAAACTATATCAGCACTGCCTGGAAGAGTGAACACTATAAACTATATCAGCACTGCCTGAAGAGTGAACAATATATACTATATCAGCACTGCCTGAAGAGTGAACAATATAAACTATATCAGCACTGCCTGGAAGAGTGAACACTATAAACTATATCAGCACTGCCTGGAGGAGTGAACAATATAAACTATATCAGCACTGCCTGGAGGAGTGAACAATATAAACTATATCAGCACTGACTGGAAGAGTGAACACTATAAACTATATCAGCACTGACTGGAAGAGTGAACACTATAAACTATATCAGCACTGCCTGGAAGAGTGAACACTATAAACTATATCAGCACTGCCTGGAAGAGTGAACAATATAAACTATATCAGCACTGCCTGGAGGAGTGAACAATATAAACTATATCAGCACTGCCTGGAGGAGTGAACACTATAAACTATATCAGCACTGCCTGGAAAAGTGAACACTATAAATTAACGTTTAAAACCCGTCTTCATGTTTCCACTTAAAACGAGATGTTTATTTAAAAACAATTAATTAGTGCGTTTAATAATAAAACTAATACCAAGCATTCGTAAGCAGTAGTAACCCAACCGGTGGTTTTATCCGGTTTCCACGACGACAAAGAACTAAGCCTTCGGATGCAGCAGCACCGGCAACTTCAAAAGCGACAAAACAACAGATATTGGACATACAGCAGATATTGGACATAACAGTACCAATTATCCAGAGGCATCGCTCACAGCGTGAAATGCTGTAGATAGTACCACAAGTGAGCCAGGTGAGCCAAAAAAGACAGAACAAATCTGCCATGCTCAGCCAATCAGCAGAATCCACCCGCGGAAAAAAAACATGGCAATATCAGAAACTGTAGCGTCACCTCGGGACATGCGGCGGAACTTTGATGTTTGAAGTGGACCTCCTGCGCAAAATGTGGCTGTCCACTTCATCGTTTTGTTTTACACTCTGGAAAAATACGATCTTGGTTAGGTGATAATAGAGAAATGTGATAAATTCGAAACTGTCGGCAATAATATTAAGTACAGCAGATAACCTTGAACAGCAGATTTTCTGAAACTGTGCTCACAATTTGTCAGTAAACATAACACAGCCAAAAAATATAATTTGCTGCATTACTAGTTATGGATACCCCTAGTTGTTATGTTTACAGTTTGGCTCTATATTAAGTACTTTCAACGCACCGGATAGTGAAGCTTGAACTTTGTTTCAAGCTGAAATTATTCTTTGAATATAGTTAACTGTGACACAGTGACACTATCTTTGAAAACATAAATATTCTCACTTGCGCGATTCTGGATCACGTATATTGTGATACACAAGTTTGAAACATCTTTCCGAAAGTAATGCATTTGCAGAAGGTATATAGAAGTTTATGCCTAGGATAAACCATGGCAACCATGATAACTGATCTCTAGTTGATCAACAATAATTCTCCATTCCCGGCTTAGAATGTAGTGGTCGAACAAAGAAAATAAAAATTGTGTAGTGGTGTGTTTTAATTTTGATTCTACATAATCTTTGTTATAGACGACATTTTGCACATACACATAATTATGGCCATGCCATTGGTGTCTGGCCGACATTGTCACTACTGTTTGACAGATAGACAGATAATTTTATTTAAACAATCTATACAATATAATACGGTGAGGGAGACTCCTTTAAAGAAGTAAACACATAACGCTGTGCTACATATATCTTGTCACTTGAACTGTTAGCTCGACAAAATTATCAGTTACAACTGGAAAACCAATTAACCAATACAATGATGGTTTGCTACAAAACGCAATCATCAGTCATATCAACAAAAAACTCCAAATCAAGTATCAAGCTCGAAATAAACGTTTGTCTACCCAAATTTCAGGGTATATAATATATACATCACTATAGATCACACAATAAATAAATAAGCCAAATTACAATCTTCTTGACAATATTAAGGAATTGGGCAATTGACATCATTGCAAAATGGGTTTGATTTGAATGCATTAAATTACAAATAAAACAAAACATCAGAACTCAATCAAACTCGGATTCAAAACAAATTACCAGACAATGGGCTACGTGAGAGTCACAGCAGTCAAGGGGGAAAAAGAGCACAGAGTATAAATCAGGCACGCAGACAAACGTAAATTAATCACAAGAGATTCCTGGCCTTGGCAGGTTCTCCACATACCGCCATCTCAGCAAACACAAGATGTTTACTTAATATTGGTTTAATGTTGGGCCAGCATCGAAGACGGTGGACCAACAACAAGCCAATATTAGTTAGATGTCTCGTGTTTGCTGGGATACTCTATTATTATTATCGTATGGGACGGGTTGTGCCTTCCAGTTGCTCTGGGGATGGCTGATGTGCACGTGACTTCAAAAATAATGGCTGCTGCAACACCAAAAGAAAATAAAAGGAATAAACAAGGTGGAGGTAATATCCTATCAGGCATGTTGGCCCAGCGTTCCATAAATATTGGGCCAGCCTACACACACGTTGTCCCAACATCGTTGTAACAGCCAGTCATAATGTCATGTTTTCGGGTTAAGTGCAACGTGTCCGTGATAACGCTATCACAACGCAATCAGCTTTTCTTTCAAGTACATACAAAACATTAGCTAAGTGCTGGCCCAGCATGGTGTGAAGCCGGCCCAACTGTCGATCAACCGTTGCTTTATCACCGGACGAAGCAACTGTTATAGTTTGAGATTCTTATGCATTTTCAATGTGAAGACGCAGGTCGTAGTGTAAGTGGTTAAGATTGCCATTTCATTTTTAAAAATAATGTGTAAGCTTGAACTATGATGGTGTGGGAAATTATGATATCTAAGGACGTTTGTCGTATTATGATACCTAAGGACGTTTGTTATCTTTACACGTATCCTGAAAGTGTAGGGCATTATGATATCTAAGGACGTTTGTTGTATTCACACTTATCCTGGTAGTGTGGGGTATTATGATACCTAAGGACTTTTGTTGTCTTTACACTTATCCTGGTGATGTGGGGTATTATGATATCTAAGGACGTTTTTTGTTTTTACACTTACCCTGGTGATGTAGGGTATTATGATACCTAAGGACGTTTGTTGTTTTTACACTTATCCTGATTGTGTAGGGTATTATGATATCTAAGGACGTTTGTTGACTTTACACTTATCCTGGTGGTGTAGGGTATTATGATATCTAAGGACGCTTGTTGTTTTTACACGTGTCCCGGTGGTGTGGGGTATTATGATATCTAAGGACGTTTGTTGTCTTTACACTTATCCTGATTGTGTAGGGAATTATGATATCTAAGGACGTTTGCTGTCTTTACACTTATCCTGGTGATGTGGGGTATTATGAAATCTAAGGATGTTTGTTGTCTTCACACTTGTCCTGATTGTGTGGGGTATTATTATATCTAAGAACGTTTTTGTTTTTACACTTGTCCTGGTGATGTGGGGTATTATGATATCTAAGGACGTTTTTGTTTTTACACTTGTCCTGGTGATGTGGGGTATTATGATATCTAAGGACGTTTTTGTCTTTACACTTATCCTGGTGATGTAGGGTATTATGATATCCAAGGACGTTTGTTGTCTTTTCACTTATCCTCGTGATGTGGGGTATTATGATATCTAAGGACGTTTGGTGTCTTTACACTTACCCTGGTGATGTGGGGTATTAAGATATCTAAGGACCCTTGTTGTCTTTACACTTATCCTGGTGATGTGGGGTATTATGATATCTAAGGACGTTTGTTGTCTTTACACTTATCCTGGTAGTGTAGGGTATTGTGATATCTAAGGACGTGTGTTGTCTTTACACTTATCCTGGGGGTGTGGAGTATTGTGATATCTAAGGAAGTTTGTTGTCTTTACACTTATCCTCGTGATGTGGGATTTTATTATATCTAAGGACGTTTGTTGTCTTTACACTCATCCTGGTGGTGTGGGGGATTATGATATCTAAGGTTAAGATCAATCAGTAGGCTATATAATTTCATATAAACTATTCAAAATTGACGGGTTGATATAGATAATTTGTCCTGGACGAAAAATCCCCCCCCCCCACCTGGGCATAGAATGGTGGTCCCCCTTAACAACAATGTCTGTGCATGAATAATATGAATGTGTCAAGCTGTGGAGAGTGGGGATCACTCTGCTTGGTGATCCATATAAGGCGGCTCCGTAAAATGTTTGATCAAAATTGGACAAATGTCCGT
Source organism: Flabesymbios commensalis (assembly GCA_964017125.1). Taxonomy (NCBI): domain Eukaryota; kingdom Metazoa; phylum Annelida; class Polychaeta; order Terebellida; family Flabelligeridae; genus Flabesymbios; species Flabesymbios commensalis. The sequence goes on from OZ024909.1 coordinate 13,741,004, forward strand.
GACGTTTGCCCAAAGTTACCGGGATCGTGTCCAGGATGCTCGTTTTCTCTATACCTTTACCGCCCAGCAAACACAGGACGTTGGCCCAATGTTGGATTAATGTTGGGCCAGTGTCGAAGACGATTAGACAACAATAATCCGACATTGCGCCAACGTCTCGTGTTTGCTAGGCGTTACATGGGCGGGGGGCCCTAGGGTAGTGGTTAGCACCGCTGCCTTTCACGCCAGAGCTCGGGGTGAGGTTCCCGGTCTCGGCGGTTTGAAAGAAACAAAAATGTTTCTTCCCCATCCACGTGTGAAAGTCAGTATTGTGGGAAGCCTCTGTGACCGAGAGGTAGTGTGCTTGGCCTCAGACCGCCAGGGCTCGAATTTCGAATCCTGTGTCTGGAGGACAGTGTCATCTCAATCATTTCACCATCCTCAGGATATTCTCCTGATCCAGTTTAGCCTATATGTGCACAAAGGTGGCCTAAAGCCCGATTAATTTTTTTGGGCGTTACCTACACCCCAGCAGACACAACACGTTGGCTCTGTGATGGTATGATGCCAGAGTTTGATGCCAGCCAGCGTCTTAGACGGTGCCCCAATATATAGCCAACACTGGTTTACGCGTTCACTGGGACTTGATCATTTTTAGTTTACCACATCTTACTATTATTTGATTTGCCCATTTGCGTCGCGTAATGTTTTTAACATGATATTGTTAACGTGGTTAAGAGGAGCTTCCTCAGTGATATGTACACGTTGCTGAACCCTTAACCATTTAGCTGCCAAATAATTCAATTGGAATTTCCACCCACTCGAAGTTGTGTCTCGCTGACGTGATCCACAACTTCAAGTGAATGAAAATTACTCAGATTTGACAAAATGGCGGTCAAAAAATGTCAAATCTTGTTGATTAATGTAATTTTTTTATCCTTAACAGGTTTAAAGGCTGGTAATGTGCTGATATAAAATGTAAAAAAAGGAATATGACGGCACCGGCGGTTAAAGGGTTACATCAGATGAATCGTGCAATGAACTTCACTGAAAATATAACACGCATTATCAGCATTGTAACTGGGGTGCACCTTCGCTTGCCAGCTTGCGAATACCCACCGGCCTCAACGAAGAGTGATAACCGGGAAAGGAAAATTATTCAATTCAAAATGCATTTATTGGCAGGACAAACGAAGCGTAAACTTCATAATACATAGAAATACATCATGTTGTCATGTCAAAACGACTTTATTCTCCAACGATTTTTAAAATTGGCCCAGAGTGTAGGACGCTTTCTCAGACTCAGCATTGAGCTAGCGTTATAGCCGGGGTATCACCACGCCACACGTCACCGATCACGTGTCTACCACACGTGATTAATTGGTCATTAGAAAACTGGAGAACGTGGAATCCAGGCTCCCACAAATTAACTGTCAGAAATACTCCAGTGCGCACTTTATTATGTCTTGATAATAGTGTGAAAATATGATGTATTTGGAGGTCAATGTTTTAATTACAACTCTATCAGGGTGATTTTATCCTTCGGCGGAATGGTCGTGGTAGAGTTCAAACAGAACAAAAAGGGTCTGAAATAGTAGAAGAAGGGCTTCAATAGTTCAACAAGGACCTGAAATAGTACAAAAAGGGCCCGAAATAGTAGAAAAATGCCTGAAATAGTACAAGAAGGGCCTGAAATAGTACAAGAAGGGCCTGAAATAGTACAAGAATGGCCTGAAATGGTACAAGAAGAGCTTCAAATCGTAAAAAAAGGGTCTGAAAAATTACAAAAGTGCCTGGAGTAGTACAAGAAAAGCCTCAAATATTACAAGAAGGGCCTGAAATAGTACCAGAAGGGCCTCAAGTAGTACAAGAAGGGCCTGAAATAGTACAAGAATGGACTAAAATAGTACAAGAAGGGGTTGAAATGGTACAAAAAGGGCCTGAAGTAGTACAAAAAGCCCCTGAAATAGTACAAGAAAGCCCTTAAATGGTACAAGAAGGGCCTCAAATAGGGCCTGGAATAGTACAAGAAAAGCCTGAAATAGTACAAGAAGGGTCTCGAATAGTAAAAGAAGGGCCTGAAATGGTACAAGAAGGGCCTCAATAGTACAAGAAGGGCCAGAAATGGTACAAGAAATAGTACATGACGGGACCTGAAATAGTACAAGAAGAGCCTCAATAGTGCAAGAAGTGCCTGAAATAGTACAAAAACGTCTTCAAAAAGTACAAGAAGGGCCTCACATTAACTCGCACTCTATTACTAGTAAATAATGTTACATATAAATGGTGACGCTGACCTTCAACAAGTATATTTTGATCAGTAAAACACATATTACATGCGCTAAATTGACAGTTACACACACTTTACAGTGACTTCAAGTGATTGAACATTAGGCCCTGCTCGACATAATAACTTTCGATCAGGCATGCAACAATGTCCTATCCTGACAATAATTATAGCATTGCACTATATTACCTAAAATAAATGTCATCTTTGGATCGCTGGGCCAAATACCAAACGATGGCATTAAGCACCCAGCAAACACGAGCACTTGACCCAATGTTGTTACAATATTGGCCCACCGCCTTCGGCGCTAGGCCAACATTGAAACAACATTGGGTCAAGTGCTCGTGTTTTCTGGGCATGTGTCAGAAACCCTTGAAGTGCTACAATACTACATGACATTCCTTTCAGTAGAATATGTATTTGCTGGTGACCATCACAAACTTTGAAATAAATAAAAATACACAGCTCCTTCTTTTCTCATAATGGCAAGAGGGATTCGAATGATCACAGCAAATGTCATTTATTATTATCTCCCGTCTAATTTGTGTTCTAGATTGAGCCTCGGACATGCACTCAACGTCATTTAGTCTACTGTATTTATGAGCAACGATGATGCCTGGTGAACTTTTAACATTATTTGCTGTGATTCTAATGCAATCATCAGACCAAAGGCAAATGATCCATACTGTTATTGGTGTATGATTTTGAGACATCAGTGACATATGTATCATCTAAATAAACGTATGATATTCTTGGAGAAAATAAGAAAGATCGATCTCTATATGATCACGAATAAAAATCAGTTCAATCAGGTCAACATATTGTGGATAATTCAAAATACATCGTGCTAGACTTCAGAATCTGAAGCTTGGTCAATCCCCACACTGAAGAGCAAAATGTTTATAATGACCGTAAACCCATAACATAGATATTCAAATGAAGCAGAAAGAGCAAACTAAGACATTTAAGATGACTTTGAATTAAAAAACCCTTTGGTCTTCATCGTTTATGCAAAAATATTTCAGCGTTGTAAGGTTTACCACAGCAGCACAATGAAAAACAGTACAGTTGTGTCAATATTTTAGCCAGTATGTAGTGTAATACTTAGAGGTTCAGGACTTCTACTTAGCCCTTTAACCTCCGGTTCCGCATATATTTGGGTTTTCATTTTTTATTAGCACAATTGAGTACCACCTTTTAAACATGTTAAAGATGCAATGTGACATCAATCAGCAATATTTGAAAACAGTTGCTCTCCATTTTGTCAAATCTGAATAATTTTCACTCACTTGAAGTTGTGGATCGCGTCAGCGAGACACAACTTCAAGTGGGTGAAAATTCCAATTGAATAATTCGGCGGCTAAAGGGTTAACCCTACTTAATCCAAACAACACTGAAATATATTTGCAAAAAAACAAGGAGACCAAAGGGTTTTTTTAATTTGAGATCCGTATAAATGTCTTAGTCGGGGACAGATATTGGCCCTTCCAGTGCGGGGAGAGTCTTTAGACGTTAGAATCTGATGTCCTTAGATGTCATTTAGACGGTCTCCGCGCTGAAAGGGTTGATATCGTGCTAGTGAAAAAATGTAAAAAACGAATATGTACGGCACCGGACCTGGAAACGAACCCCGAACTCCAGCGTGAAAGGCAGCGGTGCTAACCAACACCCCAGGGCCCCCGCCCACATCTGCTTGGAAACATAACAGCAACGTCTATACAACCTAAGTGACTCTCCTGGGCCAACACAAAACATTGAGGCATTTTTTATTTCTTTTTGGACCATCATATAAAGCGCTGAGGCAACATTACACCAATGTAGGCTCAACGTCTCGTATTTTCTGATTAAAGTTCAGCGTCGCTGGATTGTATCATAACACCAGGCAATGGGACTGCCCAAGAGAATACCACAGGATTCTCTTGCAGTGTCAATATAAAGAATTGCCATAACTGAGGCATTCACCTACGCTAATCTTCAATCCACCATTTTTTTAAATAATCTGTACCGAGAGCAGTATAGCCATGTTACAGTTTTATTTATACAATTATTATATTACTAATATTTCTTTTTTTTTTGTTATTTTACACAAAGTAACCACGTAGTATCTGAGTGCCATGGCTGAGAATTAATTTCTGTATAATTAGGCCTACTATGCTGTACAATATTGTTTTGTTACGCTGATCCATAATATAGAGCACGAATATATTGCCATGGCGAAGGGGAAATGCCTCAGCAATTTCAATCTTTGTCATTAGATAAAGATTACAACAAAATTTTATCAACGTGTCATGTTTGACGGGAGCTTCTCAGATTATGACAATCGTCTGGTTTCTGTGCAGTGTATGACTGATGTTCTGTGGGTGACGCGCCACAGGTGTCTCAGAGCAGAAGACGTCTTGCAGGATGGCTGGCGCGTCTCTCGCGAGGGCCGCTCGTGGATGGGCTACAGGCAGTGTTGTGTGTGCGGATGCCATAGATAGCATTTACCCAGCAAACACAAGACACAACATTAACGCTTGCAGCGCGGGGATCGACTTTAGACATCAGAATCGGACGTCTGTAGACGTCAGATTCCCACGTATGTAAAGGCGATCCCACACTGTAAAAGTAGAAATATTTCTAATTGCCGTATACCCATAACATAGGTATTTAAATTATTCAGATTTGACAAAATGGAGGTCAACTCTTTTAAAATCTTGCTGGTTGATGTCACATTATCTTTAACATATTTAAAATGGGGTACTTAATGTGCTAATGAAAAATGAAAACCCGAATATATGCGGCACCGGCGGTTAAAGGGTTAAGCCAGGATTGATTGATGTCCCGTGTCTGCTGGGTATCCGTCCCGCACCAGCGCTGACTCGGCGTTAGATCAATGTTGGTCCAACATCAGATATCTGGTCCAGTGCTGAGCCAAAGTTAGACCTCGTGTTTTACAATTCCGCTGGTTGACACGACCCTGCACGCTATATGTGGCATGTTTAAGTGTCAGTGATATATTTACTATCATCATTAACCCTCTAACCATATTAAAAACGACAATGGTCGTGCTTAGCGCCTCAAGAGTTAAATCAATTCAAATCATTCATAAAGTCATTGTTATGAATCAAATTATCCAGCCGCATATCAAATATTGAACCCTAAGTACGACTACATAGTCCTTTTAAATCTGACTTAGCCAATTAAATCACTGTAATTAAGAACTGAATATGTGCTTCATCACATCACGATGAACAAACGTTCGGTCTCAAATGAAGCAAATATGAGTAATTTTGACCCACTTGAGTTTGTGTCTCGCTACTGCTCTCGCTACCGCGATCCACAAATTCAAGTGGGTGAAAACTTAAATAAGATACCTTAGTATGGAATGGCGTAATACATTTTTGACGTTATAACATGTAAATCTGCACTATAAATATACATTATAAATATATTAGTGATGACGATTACTATTTTGTATATAAACCATCGCTGAAATGTAATACTACACCGAAACAGTCAATTAGAGTACGCAATATATGGCTTATGTAGCGGTATTTTATTATTATTAGATAACAGTGAATCCAAACAATACATTAAATGCAGAAGCCCCTCCTATTGGGCGTTTGTGTTTATTGTTTCCGATCGAGCTGAAAATACGTCATTATTGCAGGGCAACAATGCCCGGTTGTAAAAGGAGACCAGCTTCTTGCCTTTCTCTGCATGCTTTTATACAAATAAAAATATTATTAATTTGATAAGTTAGTTTCAGCTTAAATAGGCCTCCTAGGAGTGTGGGAAGTGTCAAAAAAGGTGTCAAAAACTATTAGGCTGTTTGACGACAAACGCCTGTTTTCCTGCCGTATTATAGGCATGTTAGTAGTTGCCACAATATAAATCTGGCTCCAGTATTGCTACGTGCTATTCGATGTGGTTATCACTTATTTTCTTGTATAAATCACAAATTTAAACCCTCAAAATAAAAAATGATAGTATCTAAATTGATACAAAACTGCAAAGGAAAAAGTTGGGTATGTTAAGTATTTTTCGGCTGGAACCACGCCGTGCCAAGTCAAAAATGAAATGAATCAGGCTTTAGGCCGCTTTTGTGCACATACAGGCTAAATCGGGCCAGGAGAGCCTCCTGAGGATGGTGAGATGAGTGAGATGACACTGCCCTCCAGACACAGTATTCCGTGCCAAGTCAAACAAGATTTACTAGTCACTATGACTGTTATTCTGTACCATGCCATACATCACAAATCACAGAAGGACCTGTTTATATTAGAGCATGTTTAGAATAGCAAAGTATGAGATGCCAATTTGATTATATACAGTAAATTCGTGGGAAGAAAAAGTCTGAGGCAAACTATTCTGTCTTTAGATTGCGTTTTAGCCCTTACAGCGCGGGGGTCGACTTAAGTCGTCAGAATCTGACGTCTGTAGACGTCAGATTCTGACGTCTAAAGTCGATCCACGCACTGTAAGAAGACAAATATTTGTAATGGTCGTAGACCCATAACATAGATATTCAAATGAATCAGAAAGAGCTAACTAGGACATTTATGATGATTTCAAGGTGAAAAAACTTTTGGTTGCGATGTTTTTTTACAAAGTATTTCAGCGCTTTAAGGGTTATGTTATCTCAGTGCATTTCGGGTTACTCTGGTACAGTTGCTGGCTATTTCAGTGCACTCTTATCACGCTTATACAGCGTCGACCTTATTTTAGAATTGAGAACCTGATAAGACTCTGATACCAGACGTTGTTAGCTGCTGAGCATCACACTTATTCCACCACCAGATCACCTGGTGATTGATGCATGCTAACATCCATCAGTTTCTGGTGAATTTGCCAGGCGGAGCAGCGAACAGATGCCAAGATGGCCGCCGACATATATCGACAAGCTGATACACACATCTCCGTATCACTGTCAACGTCTCAAACGTGGTGGCAGCTTGGTTACCCCTTCACCTTTCGTAAGCCGTGTTAGCTGATCAAATTCCTGTTATTAATTGGCAATGTAATGGCTGTTTACACATCAAGATTTGCAAATGTTTGATGTCAAATTAACCAAATATGAGTACTTTCACCCACTTGAATTTTGCGGATCACGGTAGCGAGACACAACTTCAGGTGGGTGAACATATAAGATAACTTGGCGTATTTGAAGGGGTTAAATGTTCAGCTTACCTCTTTGGTCAACAATCAACAATGACATTGATATATAAAATCTAGGGTTGCCCCATCACAGCGTACATAAATCATAAATCTATGGTATTGATCACCGGCTGCCTCATCCCAGCGTACAGCGCTCATACAATTTCTGGTCTTGATCACTGCCTGCCTCATCCCAGCGTACAAAGCGCATACAATCTCTAGTGTTGATCACTGCCTGCCCCTTCCCAGCGTACAGAGCTCATACAATCTCTGGTCTTGATCACTGCCTGCCCCATCCCAGCGTACAGCGCTCATACAATCTCTGGTCTTGATCACTGCCTGCCCCATCCCAGCGTACAGAGCTCATACAATCTCTGGTCTTGATCACTGCCTGCCTCATCCCAGCGTACAGAGCTCATACAATCTCTGGTCCTGATCACCACCCGCCTCATCCCAGCGTACAGAGCTCATACAATCTCTGGTCCTGATCACCGCCTGCCTCATCACAGCGTACAGAGCTCATACAATCTCTGGTCCTGATCACCGCCTGCCCCGTCACAGCGTACAGAGCTCATACAATCTCTGGTCCTGATCACCGCCTGCCCCATCCCAGTTTACAATCTCTGGTCCTGATCACCGCCTGCCCCGTCAAAGCGTACAGAGCTCATACAATCTCTGGTCCTGATGACCGCCTGCCCCGTCACAGCGTACAGAGCTCATACAATCTCTGGTCCTGATCACCACCTGCCCCATCCCAGTTTACAATCTCTGGTCCTGATCACCGCCTGCCCCGTCAAAGCGTACAGAGCTCATACAATCTCTGGTCCTGATGACCGCCTGCCCCGTCACAGCGTACAGACATCATACAATCTCTGGTCCTAATCACCGCCTGCCCCATCACAGCGTACAGATCGCATACAATCTAAGGTCCTGATCACCGCCTGCCCCATCACAGCGAACATATCGCATACAATCTATGGTCCTGATCACCGCCTGCCCCATCCCAGCTTACAGAACTAGCTGGCGTCCATGGCATCTCTAACACTGATTCAGAAGCTGGCGTTCATGGCATCTCTAACACTGATCCAGAAGCTGGCGTTCATGGCATCTCTAACACTGATCCAGAAGCTGGCGTCCATGGCATCTCTAAAACTGATCCAGAAGCTGGCGTCCATGGCATCTCTAACACTGATCCAGAAGCTGGCGTCCATGGCATCTCTAAAACTGATCCAGAAGCTGGCGTCCATGGCATCTCTAACACTGATCCAGAAGCTGGCGTCCATGGCATCTCTAACACTGATTCAGAAGCTGGCGTCCATGGCATCTCTAACACGGATCCAGAAGCTGGCGTCCATGGCATCTCTAACACTGATCCAGAAGCTGGCGTCCAAGGCATCTCTAACACTGATCCAGAAGCTGGCGTCCAAGGCATCTCTAACACTGATCCAGAAGCTGGCGTCCATGGCATCTCTAACACGGATCCAGAAGCTGGCGTCCAAGGCATCTCTAACACTGATCCAGAAGCTGGCGTCCAAGGCATCTCTAACACTGATCCAGAAGCTGGCGTACATGGCATCTCTAGCACTGATGGCGTCCACGACATCTCTAACACTGTTCCAGAAGCTGGCGTCCCTGGCATCTCTAATACTGATCCAGAAGCTGGCGTCCATGGCATCTCCAGCACTGATCCAGAAGCTGGCGTCCATGGCATCTCCAACATCAATTCAGACGCTGGCGTCCATGGCATCTCTAACACTGATCCAGAAGCTGGCGTCCATGGCATCTCTAATACTGATCCAGAAGCAGGCGTCCATGGCTACTCCAACACTGATTCAGAAGCTGGCGTCCATGGCATCTCTAACACTGATCCAGACGCTGGCGTCCATGGCAACTCCAACACTGATCCATAAGCTGGCGTCCATGCCATCTCCAACTCTGATCCAGACACGACCGACTCCACACCGTTCATTCTCGAGAAAACGATGTTGTACCTTCTGACAAGCAGACTGATCCTCCTCAAAACTGTTTTTTATTTGAGGATGATAATATTATTGTAGCCACAATTTCCATCTCAATATGGATGAGCATTAGTTACTTAGGGCTGTACAAGTTGGACGTACAATTTTCACTAAGTCTACAATATTTTCCACAAAATATTAGATATTAGTGCGTTATAATTCCCAGAAAGATGGTTTGTTCAAGGCACAAAAAACCCATTTCATTAATTTTTATCACATTGTGGTGCTTTTAGTCTGGGCTTTCAAACTCATTAAAAGGGTACGTTACACATAAAGGGTGAAGGGGTGGCTAACAGATGACGGACAGAACTGGACAGAGTGGATATCTTATTGACTAAGCTTTGGGTCCCAAAAAATCTGTACCACCGCCCAAAGCGTATGCCAATGCTTTCATAACGTTTGGACAACCTGGCGACAGTTTTGTCACAATCGAATGCTGTCATTAGCGCCACCGCGGATTCTGTGAAACTCAATGACCTCGACCTCTTTTATTTTCTCCGAGCTGGCTAATACTATGAAGTATGGAGGAGGGTTCTTATATAACCTTGTTTTCAGCGAATGACGTCACTGCGTTTCACAGAATGAAGTATGAGGGAGGGGGTATTATATAACCTTGTTTTCAGCGAGTGACGTCATTGCGTTTCACAGAATTGTTATTCACTGTGGAAAGACAAATTCAATTTATAGTTATCGCTATTTGTCATTTCTCAGTTTGTTGGAGATTTCTGGAATAAATGGCACTATTAAATATTGTAGAAGGTGTATTTTGCAGTGTATTTCCACATAAAACATATCTTTGAAAAAAATACTGTGTTCTCCACGATAAAGTCAGTTGGTGGCCGCCTCAAACCTAGTCCGAGCTTGACGGGAACAGCATGGTTCAACGTCAAAGATAGACAGCATAGCAAAGGCTATTGTTTTCTATGATGGTGGTCAGTGTACGCTGAGACCAATAATTTCATGAAATATCTGAGTGTAGCCCTATTTAAATTATAAATTCACCTATAAAGACAGGGCTTTAAATCCCCACGTTTAGGCATTATTCTAATGAGATGTAAATCTGTCATTATAAAATAATATACACATTATTGATCAAGCAATGACGCAGTAATTCATCACGCAATCGATCGTCCGCGCACCGGATTTTTGGGGCACAGCTTTACGAGTGACAGTGATTACAGACTCTGTATCGCACACAGAGTCGGTTATTACGGACTACCTCTAACCCAATGTCAAGCACAGAGAAGACAAAACGCAGTAGCTGTGCACTTTTCAAGGAAGCAGTTATTGCCTCTTGGTTTCCCACTGCAGTGGAGACCAACTAAACACAAAACATTTGTATAACATTTATACAAGGTTGGCCCAACGTCGAAGACGTTGTGCCGACGTTGTATAAATGTTATACAAATAGTTTGTGTTTGCCGGGGATGCTGCTACTGGGAGCTCTGCTGCGGCATCAACCTCATAAAGACACCATAAGGGGGTATCCGCAGGATGTGAACAACCTCTTCAAGTTCATTCGAGAGCGCCGTCCCAACATTGCCTTACGTTTCAGCCAATGCAGCTGCCAGAGCCTCTTAAAATCCAGCCCACATATATGCCTCTCCTCCATTTTGATTACCCACTGCCTCGCCTTCAGCTGGCAATCAACGCGCACAGAGATAAATCTGTGGACTGGAAGTGCCTGGCATTTCGGATGACACTGTATAAAAATATATAGCGGTTTTTTGGTCTCCTCTACGCAGTACTTTTAAATTGCAGCGGGTTTTTATATATATATAATTGCACGGGTATCCATTTTTGTGGAGATTGCCCACGTGGCTGATATTTTTTTAGCCTTCAACAACAGTCAGGAAAGCTTACATGATATACAGCAGTTAATTTCAGAATGTACCAGTTTTTTTACGCACCATATATAAGGAGATATTTTGACCATCAGAAATTTTTCCCAGTAGTGGGAGTCAGAGATGCAGGTTATTTGTATTGCTTAGTACGCTGATCCATATACGTATGCACATTGGACGACAAGTGTATAACCGTCGCTAGCATTCTGACCAAGGTATGGTATTCCACTCATATTCAAAATCTGAATGATGTATTCAGACAACTTTTGTTTGCGCAATAGGCCTCACATGTTAAATATCATACATTGATTATTTAAACATTTACTTTTTCAATGCGGAGACCGTCTTTTGGCGTCAGAATCTGACGCCTAAAGTCGATCCCATAACATAGGCATTCAACAGAAGCAGAAAGAGACATTTTCAAATTGAAAACAAACTTTTTATAGTTTATACACAAATATTTCAGCGTTGTGAGAGTTTAATAAAATATATGTTGTTAGCATATTAATCATCTCGTGAGAGCGAGATCAATTCAATCTAGTTGTTAAAACTGATTGATTGATGTGCTTTAATTTCGGATCGGCAAATTTGAAAATTGAAAATACCCTGTTTTATAATTTGTTGCAAGCCCTATTTAATGGACTATAGATGTATGCAAAACGAAGAAGAGTGTAGCATGTCCCGGGTTCAGGCGTCTGTCAAACCTCTCATTCTTTTTTTGAGTATGACACTTGTCCTCGCAGCGGAAAGAGATGGCTTAACAACAGGGAGCACCGCACTGGTCTAATAACCTGTACTCACAAATGTCTCGTTTCATTTGGTGATAATCCACTCGGCGTTTTCCTACGGACGGCATGCCGATTTTTGACAGTCATTGCCGCGCCCTGGCGTCCGTTTGTAGAGCTGGTAATATCGGCTTAAGTGGTGAACCGGGATCAGACGAGGACGGGATAACCTGTCGTTGGATTGATCCCGTACTGAGCCCTTGTGAAAATTGACCGGCCGTGAAACTTCACCATTGCCGGGTAAATAAAAATACAGTGTTTGGTTTATTATACTGGGGAAAATTCACTGCTCAGACAATTGCCATGATCACCTGGTATAGTAATGAAACATTTATCATGGAATAGGCATATCGATTACATCTACACTTAACCCTTTAACCGCCGGTGTCGCATATATTCGGGTTTTCATTTTTTACTAGCACATCAGGTACCACTTTTTAAACATGTTAAAGATAAAATATGACATCAATCAGCTATATTTGAAAACAGTTGACCTCCGTTTTGTCAAATCTGAATAATTTTCACTCACTTGAAGTTGTGGATCGCGTCAGCGAGACACAACTTCAAGTGGGTGAAAATTCCGATTTTTTAATTTGGCGGTTAAAGGGTTAAACTTTTCTCAATTAGGCTTTAATAAACTTTCATCAATTTGATTTTTTTTATACACGGCATTAAAATACTAAGCACCAGTCATTATTGTTTTTTTTTTTTTTATTGAATATAATTATCAGCACATTAAACATGTTAAATACCACCTTTTGAATGCAGAACTTTGGCCTAAATTTCTTCGTTTCTAATTTGACAAACATAAATATGTTTTACCCATTTTAAGTTGTGTGTCACGTTCAAGCAGATGCAGATTTTAATTGTATCACAACAGAGGGGCGAATGAATAGGAATATGAATATTGTCGTGAACCACTTAGTCATCAAAACGTGTGAGTAGGTGAGGTCGACATAATAAATCAGCCCCTCCAATCAATCAATCAATCAATCAATCAATCAATCAATCAATCAATCAATCAATCAATCAATCAATCAATCAATCAATCAATCAATCAATCAATCAATCAATCAATCAATCAATCAATCAATCAATCAATCAATCAATCAATCAATCAATCAATCAATCAATCAATCAATCAATCAATCAATCAATCAATCAATCAATCAATCAATCAATCAATCAATCAATCAATCAATCAATCAATCAATCAATCAATCAATCAATCAATCAATCAATCAATCAATCAATCAATCAATCAATCAATCAATCAATCAATCAATCAATCAATCAATCAATCAATCAATCAATCAATCAATCAATCAATCAATCAATCAATCAATCAATCAATCAATCAATCAATCAAACTTCTATAGCGCCTATATCCTCAGCAGACCGAGCTCAGTTGGCGCACAAATCCTTAGTGTGATCATATGTCATAATCGAGGCCAAAACAGGTTCGTCCACATGAAACCGGGCTGCTGAGGATGATTTTAGTCTGAGCCAGTTCCCTTAAGACTTATATTTATCATTCTTACACAAGGTCAAAAACGTCCTATTTGTAAACAAAATAGTGAGGCTATTCAGGGTGACATTGAGTGGAGCTATTCTGAGTGACATTGAGTGAGGTAATTCTGGGTGACATTGAGTGAGGCTATTCTGGGTGACATTGAGTGAGGCTATTCTGAGTGTTATTGAGTGAGGCTATTCTGGGTGACATTGAATGGGGCTATTCTGGGTGACATTGAGTGAGGCTATTCTGGGTGACATTAAGTGAGGCTATTCTGAGTGACATTGAGTGAGGCTATTCTGGGTGACATTGAGTGAGGCTAGTCTGAGTGACATTGAGTGAGGCTATTCTGGGTGACATGGAGTGAGGCTAGTCTGAGTGACATTGCGTGAGGCTATGCTGAGTGTTATTGAATGAGGCTATTCTGGGTGACATTGAGTGAGGCTATTCTGGGTGACATTGAGTGAGGTTATTCTGAGTGACATTGAGTGAGGCTATTCTGAGTGACATTGAGTGAGGCTATTCTGAGTGACATTGAGTGAGGCTATTCTGAGTGACATTGAGTGAGGCTATTCTGGGTGACATTGAGTGAGGCTAGTCTGGGTGACATAGAGTGAGGCTATTCTGAGTGACATTGAGTGAGGCTATTCTGAGTGACATTGAGTGAGGCTATTCTGAGTGACATTGAGTGAGGCTATTCTGAGTGACATTGAGTGAGGCTATTCTGAGTGACATTGAGTGAGGCTATTCTGGGTGACATTGAGCGAGGCTAGTCTGGGTGACATTGAGTGAGGCTATTCTGGGTGACATGGAGTGAGGCTAGTCTGAGTGACATTGAGTGAGGCTATGCTGAGTGTTATTGAATGAGGCTATTCTGGGTGACATTGAGTGAGGCTAGTCTGAGTGACATTGAGTGAGGCTATTCAGGGTGACATTGAGTGAGGCTATTCTGGGTGACATTGAGTGAGGCTATTCTGAGTGACATTGAGTGAGGCTATTCTGGGTGACATTGAGTGAGGCTATTCTGAGTGACATTGAGTGAGGCTATTCTGAATCGGATACACACTGGATACTGGCTTTCTTGACCTTTTCATCGATGCGGTGGCAAATCTCATTAAAACTCGTTTTATATTTACTAAATAAAGTTATTTCTACCGATCATCAAATAGTCATGTGTCTTCGCGATTATAGTCTTGGTTAGCGGTGAAAGGGCGAATTTCCATATTGAATCTGTGGCTGTGTATGAACAAGTTCACTCTCCATACTCATGATGCTGAGCACAGCTGCCACCTCAAGACGATCCTACCAGGGGAATGTTCGGCACAGATAGTGACGGCACATTGACAGTGACAGATTGGCCAGGAGATACACTTACTTTGGCCACGTTATCTCAACGATTGCTGAATGTTAAATCAACGGTTCAACATCGACCCTGCTTTCATCTGCTGTTGGACCATCATCTTGTCTCGGACCCGTTGCCTCAGAGACCAAATCATGAGCATCCCCTGAGTTTCAATCAGCTGAGCAATACAGAACCTGCATTTTAAACCTAATTTGCTGGAGTTTTCAAGCTCCATCAAAACTTCTAATCTGATAAAAAAAAATTTTAAACATGTAGCTGCCTCGGTGTACTGCTGTGCAAAGCCAAAGTACATACGGTGTGTGATTCTTGCTGCTCTAGCATTTACTAGTAGGAGGATGTTATTTCATGTTATCACAAGATAATACAAATTACCACCCACCATAGTTATAATTGTATCCTATTTCACACTAGGTCATGGGCTTAAGTGTATATTTTGTCTTGACCCTTTTTGTGCGGGGATCGACTTTAGTCATCAGAATCTCACGTCTTCTGCTGTCTAGAGTCGATCCCCGCTCTGAAAGGGTAAAATATTTATAATGGCCGTAGACCCATAACATAGGTATTCAAATGAAGCAGAAGGAGCTAACTAATATATTTCTGATTATTTTAAATTGTAAAAAACCTTTGGTCCCTTGGTTTGTTTAAAAATATTTCAGTGCTTTAAGGGTGCACTCTTAACATACCGTGTCGTTTAGAACCTCTACATACCACGTGGGATGTGACCTCTTCAATAGGCCTTTTAAACCTTTAATCGCCAAATGATTCAATTTGAATTTTCACCGACTTGTTGTTGTGTCCCGCTGACGCGATCCACAACTTCAAGTGAGTGAAAATTATTCGGATTTGACAAAATGGAGGTCAACTCTTTTCAAATATTGCTGGTTGATGTCACATTTTATCTTTAACATTTTTCAAATGTTGTACTTAATGTGCTGATAAAAAATGAAAGCGCGAATATGTGCGGCACCGGCGGTTAAAGGGTTAAGAGATCTCTCAGCTCCACGTCTACCAGCCATTATTGATTCCGAAAACAAAAGAAATATTGATTAATTGGGAGTTTAATATGCGAATTGTTCCGTTTTAGTCATTTTTTGCATCAGGGTTTGATCACATCCCAGAGCGTTTCAATTCCACACGGCTTAACCCTTTAACCGCCGGTGCCGAATATATTCGTGTTTTACTTTTTTCATTAGCACGTTAGATACCAGTTTTGCCACATGGTAAAGATAAAACGTGACATCTATTAGCAAAATTTGAAAACAATTGACTTCCATTTTTGTCAAATCTGAATAATTTTCACTCACTTGAAGTTGGGGATCGCGTCAGCGGGACACAACTTCGAGTGGGTGAAAATTCCAATTGAATAATTTGGCGGTGAAAGGGTTAAATATAAAAGTTAGCAAAATTTGACAAAATTTAAAATAAAGCATCTGGGAGTCTGATCAGACCACAGGCGGTATGTTAACCCTTTAACCACCGGTACCGCATATATTCGTGTTTTCATTTTTTATTAGCACATTAAGTACCACCTTTTAAACATGTTAAAGAAAAAATGTGACATCAATCAGCAATATTTAGAAACAGTTGAACTCCATTTTGTCAAATCTGAATAATTTTCACTCACTTGAAGTTGTAAATCGCGTCAGCGAGACACAACTTCAAGTGGATGAAAATTCAGATTGAATAATTTGGCGGTTAAAGGGTTAAGAGGTAAATATGGTAGAAGGTAAGGGGCCCTTTGGATTATGTTTCTTTTCTGATACAAGTGTTCCTTAGTCTGGAACCAGGGTGCAGTCTGCTGAACAAGATATGGAACAGGCATTCTGTCCACGATGGAATGATTTTCCTATCATCTTTTCCTGCCTATTTCGGCAATTAGACTACTCGTAGTGAGGTAAACGAAAATCGGTTAATTTTATCGAAACTCTTCCCGATATTCAATACAGCTATGTGCGCTTTGTTTTAGTAGAATTTGATTACAGTACTATTTACCTATGCAATAGCAGTTAATGGATTCAAAGTGATATTCCTATCAATAATTAATTATCTCTATGAATTGTGGCAATCAAATAAATCGTTTTAATAAAATTCAGTTTTGACAAAGTAGGCATAGAAAAGGTACTAAAACAAAATAATTTCTAATTATGAAGCCCAACTTAATAATTCATTAACCCATTACTTCTCAAAATTGTATTACATGTCAAATGATGTGGCTTTTTTAAATACTTACTTGAATTTTCAGGGTTGTAACCAAAATGACTCGGTAATAATGGTTTCAAAATTGCGTTAATGTAGCTTGAAAAGTGATATCCGAAAAGCTGATTTTCTCTTTGGGCCAGCCTCCAGTCGGACAGATTATAACTGTGGTCGATGCTGCTCCAACATTACACAACCTTAGGCCAACGTCTCGTGTTTGCTGACTTATATAGCCTACTTTTTGACATTAAAAATAAGTAGCGCAAAGTGGAAGAAAAATAAAAATTAGTGCTCAATGGTGTCATTTGATGTATTCTAGCTATAACTTCACTATACTTTGGTAATTTTCTTTTATATAGCAAATACCCACTCACTCACTTACTCACTCAAAAGCCAGATTTTGTATGTGATGTCATGCCTTTAAGAAAACAACTAGGGCCAAACGCATCTTATTAGCACCTTATTAACATTATACCAGTGTATACCAGCTTATGTTAGTCCACCATCTATAATGCACGGTAGCCACCTCTCTGCAACAGTAACATTTCATTTTTTAAGTCTAACAGTGCAACCTTTTGCTTTTATCTTCAGAGAGCCTAACCTTTTATTCTGAACGTGGTTGTCACACATATCCTCGATCATACGTAGATATCTATTAAACATTAATTAGTTTGTTTTTGATCACTGCATCTATATGCATCGCACGTTGAATACATTTGCAATTGTTGGGTGTGTGTTAACATGTTTAATGGATAACTATTGTATTGTCACATCGGCGTTAAACACAAATTATTAGTGCCATGTTAAAGTCTAAACTAAAGGTTGTTTTCAGTGCTGCATGAAAATTCACTCTGTTTTATAACATCTAACTTGTTACATTAAATATTTTACATTATGTCTGTAGGTTTTAGAAAATGTTACGTGTATTTAGATGCTGTGATTTAATTTGCACAAAGTTTAAGACGAAATAACAGGATATTGATCATTTATTTTTAATTTGGATTATCCATTATTATTTTCACAATAATTATATTCGTATGCATCGTGGGGTCCAATGTGTTCATCAGTGTTAATAGTTATTGGTATCTTTATTATCAGCATAGCGAACTAATGTGTGGTTTTACATTAGTTTTGTTTAAATTTAGTTTAAAAGTTATCATCCCCCATCATTGCACCAGGTGTGAACGAGGATGTACACCCCCCTGAACAGATGATAAATGAACATCATCGACGTGACGTCTTATTTAATTGTAAATGTCAGACACTTGAAGCTGTATTTCGCTGGTGCGATTAACATGCTGAGCTGAATAACACCATTCAGATTAACTTTGTTCAATCAGTTGTTGATTCAGCCA
Source organism: Flabesymbios commensalis (assembly GCA_964017125.1). Classification (NCBI taxonomy): domain Eukaryota; kingdom Metazoa; phylum Annelida; class Polychaeta; order Terebellida; family Flabelligeridae; genus Flabesymbios; species Flabesymbios commensalis. Next base: position 13,759,483 of record OZ024909.1, read on the forward strand.
ATTTTTTCGTGATTAGTGGTCAAAGGGTGAAATCCGACATGCCGCCATGCTGCGCAAAATCAAAATTCAGTATCATGCATTACTTTTCAAATTAACATGCAATTATTGGAGTACTACTGCTGCAGGCCAGAAAAAGTTATCATGACAATGATCAGCTGGACTATAATTTTACAAAAAACACGTGGATACTTACCCAACGTTGTCGTTTTGTATTCATCCACCTTGTTTCCCATTGTTTCTCCTACATGTATTAGCTCGTCATTTGACCATGCCAGAGCTGCCACGCTGTCTTGCAAATTAGCTGTTTATTTTTCATGTAGGCGGTTGCATTATTTTAGCTATATCAGTGCTGGCATGGGCCCTGCTGCAAATAATTGATGAAGCAACCCGTTGAAAACTGTCAAGTTGTCCTATTCACTTCCTCTTCGTCGTGATCCTTACAAAAAATATTTCCTCGTTAATCACCATATGAATTACAAAAAAAGGAGATGAGGAGATGTAGGGATGTTTTGTACATCACTCACCAGTTAAGGATGAAGTCAACAGCTTAATGTTGACCACTGTTAATTTGATATGATGCATTGACCCAATATGAATTTGGGTCGTTCACTCGTTCAGACGTTGACTCATTGATTGGTGTGTTGGTTGGTAGGTTGGCTGGTTGGTATGGTGGTTGGTTGGTGGTTGATTGGATAGTTGACTGTCAGGTTGACTGACTGGATGGTTGAATGGTTGGTTGAATGGTTGGATTAAAAAAATATGATGGTGACATAGAGGTTGTCTAGCATGTCCTGGAGCCACACACTTTTCGTTCATTTTAAATCAAAGGAATAATTCAATTACGATAGATTCGTAGATCTGAATATACTTGGCGCTGCTCGTACATTCAGATCTACGAATATATCGAATTTCATTCTCTCTCCTTCACTGAGACAAATGGTTCCATATGTAATACCATAGAACCAAAAAAACAAGTATGTCCCAGCAACCAAAGGATGTCAAACTAATGTTTGTTTAATGCTGGGCCAACGTTGCGGACTGTAGGCCAACAATCAAACAACATGGATTTTAAGTCCTGTTTTCCTGAAGTGACGTCTCTGCCACAAAATAAATGTGTTTGCGAACAGGATGATCTGTAAGTAGAGTGTTTCTATGGCCGTCAATGACCCACATGCCACATGAACAATGACTAAATGCATATTAATATGATAGGCATAAATATTTCACGTTTGGCTGAAGTGCCGGAACCCGGCTAAGCTCTTTTATCGCTTGATGCCCACCGCCTACCGAACACACAATCCCAACGCTGCTTAAATGATTGGCCGACACCTTCCGTGTAGATCGATATATCCTATTGATCTGGGGATCGTGCCAAGATAAAATGATGCGCAAAAGCGTGGATGCAGAACATCTCAAAGTTCAAGAAGGAATCATGCTGAAGCCGCCATAAAAAATCAGATAAGACCATGTTTTTTTTCAGTGTTTTGTTCAGGTGATAAATACATCATGCAACCTGAGTCGACGTGAAACAATGCCAGGTTTTTTATTGCACGTTATTTTTGATCCAATTATTTAAGTAGCCGTCCCCAACCCCCCCCCCCCCCCCAACCCCTAAACCTCACCCACTCCGCCGTGTAGTTATAATGTAATTAGATCAAACTGGACTAAAAAGAGTAGAAAGAGTACAATTCTTGATCCAGAAACTGATTACATGTTCTAGTTATTATATAATGCAAACGTTATCGCCTTATAATGCTCAGCGTCGTGCGAGAGACCTTATTCAAATGTGTAATACGCAACATTATCATTAACCCTTTAACCGCCGGTGCCGTCCATATTCGTTTTTTTACATTTTATATTAGCACATTACATATCAGCTTTTAAACCTGTTAAAGATAAAAAGTGATATTAATCAGCAAGATTTGCAATTTCTTTACTTCTATTTTGTCAAATCTGAATAATTTTCACTCACTTGAAGTTGTGGATCGCGTCAGCGAGACACAAATTCAAGTGGGTAAAATTCCAATTGAATAATTTGGCGGTTAAATGGTTAATGTTATTAAATCTAATTCAATATTGTTAGAACCTAATGTAAAAGGGCCAAACAGCATTTTTATTGGCAGATACAATTAATTAACATGATTAAAGCCTTCGTCGCAGGAACCGTCGTTATACGTCAGAATTTGACTCTCACATATATAGTCGATTTCCGCACAGAAAGAATTAACATATTTCTAAGGGTTCGTAGACCCATAACATATGTATTCAAAGGAAGCGGAAAGATCTAAATGAGACATTTATGATTATTTCAAATTGAAAAAAACCTTCGGTCTGCATGATTTATACAAACATATTTCAGTGTTGTAAGGGTTAATATAAGGCGTAATATGACATGTTCCCTTTGATAGCTTGAATGAATTGAGTGAGCACCCGATGGATCAGATCCATATAACGTTACATAACCGGGATCCGGGCAGAATGGACGAGGCAAATTCTGAACCATTCCTTCACCCCTGACCTCCATTTCCACGACCGGATGTGCTTTATCGTCGTCCGTGACCATGGTGACGTGCCTGCAATTACTCAAATTACAGCATATCAACCTCTAGAAGAGGGCGAGTTCAGCACCTGTGGTCGGGGGCTTTAATTCAATAGTGCCCGCTTTCTTTGCCCTGACTAATGGCAATCGTGCTCAAATCAACTGTGTCCCAAACGATAGACGTATTAATGTTGGCCGAGCTCAGGGTCTAAGTATACGATGTTCAGCCAACGTTCAATCGTCAATATCAGCAGGAATTTGAAGCTGTAGACACTGATAGGCCATGTGACATGAATTCCAGCAGGCGCAGACTTTTCAGACGAGGTTCTGGCTTTATTTATCACTCGCATAAATATATATAATTATATCGTCTCGTCGAACATATTGAAGTTGAAAGGAAAAAATTGGTGGAACTACCCTCTACTTCAATGAGATGATTATATTGCTTAAAACCCTCTAAGCCCTTTACTTACGATACATTAAAGCATCATTTTACATCCCTGAAAACAGACTTAATTTTCCTACAACAAAGGGTTTTAGAACAAAAATTCCCGTGAAACTGGCTTACCAATACGTGGTCATTTTCTTTATTTTTTACACCACATCAAATCATCTACATCCACTACAAGTCGAGAATTGCAACAGCAATTCGCGGCTTGTAGTGGATGAAGATGACTATGGTAAATTCAGGCTTGAAAGGGTTAACCCTTACATACAACGCTGAAATATTTTTGCATAAACTATGGAGACCCAAGATTTTTTTAAATTGAAGTCATCATAAATGACTTCATTTGAAATACCTATGAAATTGGACTATCGCCATAATAACTTTTTTTTATTTTCATTGCGGGATCTTTTTTGGACGTCAAAATTTGATGTCTATAGACGTGATATTGTGCATATAATAGTACTTTGGTTTTCATTATTATCACTATTATGATTATTCTATTGATAAATTTTGGCGTACCTGGGACCAGAATAACCAGAGAATGGTATTCTGCATTGATAATGTTAAATGCAATGACTGCTTATTCAAAAAGTTACCCGCTCAGGTTTTAGCTTTGCACATCACTGTTATTGACGACTCTTGATATTTAACAAAATGACAGACCAACACGTTTCTGAGTTGTTGCTCCTGAAAAGACCTTCTCTAAAAAAGAAAGAAGGTCGAGGTGTAGAACTTAAAACAGGTAATGTTTGCCCAGCATATGGGTTACGCTTGCGGAATTGACCCAGCGCGAAGCCACAGTGGTTCTGCTCTGTGGAATCTATCTTTCCAGATTGATGAACACATTGATTGTGTTTGCTGGATTGTAGTTAACAGTGCATGTGGATGCTGAGTCAGCCTTGTGCGACTCTCAGTTCTGCTACTACATAGACATGGTAGAGGCAAACAGCAGTAGCTGCTTACTTGAGAAGTACGCAGTTACTGCTTTTTGCCTTTGCATGTAAAAGTTATGGGACTAGCTTGGTCTGTACATCGCATATGACTGCAAAGTTTATGTAGTTTGTTGTCTGATAATTTTGAAAGACAACAATTACCGTGATCTCTTATATGGTATATACCTGATAACTCTCTTCTGGAGAATCTAAACGGAAATTACTATTCTATCTTTGACTCGTTTGTACACATTTATGGAGTTGGGCCTACTCTTTACTGCCACCAAAACAGAAACAGAGTCACTGCTTCTTAGCTTTTGATAAATGTGTAACATACAAAAGCAACATGATAGGAATTTGTCAAAATCTCCATCAGATCTGCGATCAAACCCAGAACAGACTATTATCAGGATCATTTTGTCCTGATATTATTAGAGATAAACACGCTCACACAACATCCATCTTACCTGACGCGATCCACAACTTTAAGTGAGTGAAAATGGAACCTAACTATTTTCAAATATTGCTGATTGATATTACATTCTATCTTCGATATGTTTACATAATGCGCTAATAAAATATGAAAAACCGAATATAATCGGGTCCGGTGGGTCAAGTGTTAAACTTTGTGAGAGGTTCTGCTTTAGTGGATGTGTACCATGGTTAGATTTTACTCACTTAGTGAAACAATTGCGACATTTCGGCCTGCCTTCAGCAGATTTTGAATACTCAATGATCATGGGGGGGGGGGGGGGGGGGGTGATTTGGCTCAGATAGTGGTCGCGGAATGATCAAACATTTGATGGGTGGCAGCTGGTAGCCCTAGTCTCTGTTCATGGAAGGTGCTTTCTGCTTGATGTGGATGCATGCCTCCTTCACTTTGAGCTTCAATCGGTCCTGTTCTCTGTCTAGATTGTCCATGGAGACATAATGACCGGTCGTATTACACTGTGATCTCCTACCACAGTCGGCCTATCCATTTTACAGTGTTCTTTGAACGGAACGCTGAGAGGTCTCTTCGTCTCCCCAATATAGGTGTGGCGGGTGTCGTCGTCACACGTGATGTAGTAGAAGGTGGCAGCTGCTGAGATAAGCCCTGTATATGCGGAAGTCCTAGCATCAGACGAGTAGATTTAGTGGTCGTCGTGTTTGTGGGAGTAACCTGTTTCTTTATTCTGACAGGAGGAACGTCTAAGGCTCACATTTATAGTTATTGGCTCGGAGGGCATTACGTACATGTGATACTTCGGCTCAGCGGTCCTCAGCAGTGGTGACATACAGCTGGGCTCGAATAGTGAGAGTGCACACCACCGACCTCTTGGGAATCAAATGATGGTGGGAAGATATGCAAACGGTGTTCATGTGAGTGCGGTATTGGAAAATACAGCACTCGTCCAAGGAATAAGATGTGAGTTTTAGGCGAGGACCTTATTTCCTGGGCAATAATGTGCTGTATTTTTCCATACCGCACAAAAATGAACACTGTATGTATTTTCTCACACGATTGTCCAAAACTTTCAATAGTGTAAATAAGTGTACAGTTGACCGACATGACTGATGACCATAATACCCGCAGACGCTCAGTAAATAGCATTCCCCGCTCACCTGCTATACAGCATGCATGCATACAACATGTATACGTCTACATGTACTACAGCGAAGTCCAGGATTGGCTGATCCCGCAATATATATACGTCTCATAGTGGAAACACCACCGGTGAGTGTGAAAATTGAAGTTCAGGTATTGGTCGTTGTGCGTGGGCTTCCTATAGATGGTGATCCTGGTGGAAGTAATTTGCCTCGAGGCTCTGGTTCGGTGGTGAACTGAACATGCTGAATGTGGAGATCGTTTCACACTAAGTTTCAAAGTGAGAAACAGTTAACCACTTTTCACATGAATCTTGAAACCGTGAATAGTATAATCTCTACTATGTGCAACATGTATGAGCCCTACAGATATCTCTGTTGTGCGAACAAGTATTTTTTCAAACCAGGAACTTTTGTCATTATTTTACTATTTGTGAAACTCTTTATTTTCGATGATCTTCGTATCGCTCTGCCAAGGCAATTTCCGTTATTTAGGTGACATTAATTTTCTTTGCACTTGATATCTCTAAGATGATTGTAATGTCACTTCATATTTTAGTAGCAGTAAATCATTGCTTTACGTCACTTTTCGGCACAAATGGCCTTTCAAGTGAGATTGTAATACGATAAAAACGTTGTAGTCAATCGATGAGATGAATGATGTATAGATGATGATGTGAGAGTGGGGGTGATAGTGCATGGTGGGTTATTGAGAGCGTTTTTCTTCACTCGCCCGATAAGGGGTTCTGGGCATGTCTAGGGGATCTACTCCCAGACATGCCCAGACGGTCGGAGACTTGGGTTTCCCTATGCAATTTAATGCTGAAACTCCGTGGCATTTCGCACAGCTTCGCTATCCTCGGGTCAGATAGTCCACAGAGTAACAATAGGAAGGGTAACTTCATTCATCCCCCGTGAGCGCCCTCATGTCAAACAGTCTATTGCCAGTTATGGAAGGCTACCACTGCCACCAGCACCTGCACTGATGCGAGAACTGCATTGGCACCACAGTTGAGCGGGGGGGCAAGGGTACACCACTGGCAATCCGCCCGAAGATTATGGCCAGATACGAGGAGGCTGTTGCTTCCATTGGATGATTGCTGTAGACTAGTGCTTCCGTAGGCTACCATGCCGTACAGGATGCAACTGACGGAACAGATCCCTAATGAGCCTCCCTGGATGGGGGGGGGGGAAGTACTACTACTAGCAATCATCCCAGTACCCCAATGTCACTTCATTGTGTATTTATTCAATGCGGCCACAAAATTAAAACAGTGCTCCTGTGATATCTGGACAGTTACGGCTCCTTGCGAATGCATTGCTTTATCATATACGCACAGCAACAAAACATCAACACAAATATACGATATAATGTTTCATATGCTGGCAGGATACTTGCAATTAAATAACCGTAAAAATGGCCATTTTATCAGGGTGTAGAGTAGAATAAATTGTTATTGCACACGTAGATATAGTGTCACATCATCTCAAACAAAAGTAGAATAGGAGTTATCGAACTCTGAGGCCCGGCATTAGACTGTATGAGTGCTATAGACACAAATTCAGATTAATATTTTGTTAGCATAACTGTATTGGTTCTCCTCATGTGCAAGAATTTCAAATGTCCAGGATCTAATTAAGGAAAGAACCAAGGAGACAAGTTAAAATATATATCTTCAACGTTTATTTCTTCCACCATCATCGCCGGTACGCCTACATCCATTCAATGCTTGCCAGTGGATCGTGCTGGGTGTGTCTCTACGGTACACACTTTGTAGGCCTACCAACTCAATCCCGGTTCATTGTTAGGCCAGAGTCACAACCCATTGCTTGCTCAATGCCGACAAATTGTCTACGACGCTGGCCTACACTACTCCAACACTGGGCCTGCTGTATACTTAGTTTAGTTTAGGGACATATGTAGCTAACAGAAGTCTGTGGGATTCTATTGTTAATTAATCATGTTAAATATCAAGCTGTTCAGTACAAAAATCTAAATCAGAAACACTAGGTTATCAATTTTTCCCAATTCTTTTCAGTTTTAGTGACACTTTAAGTGCCACAGAAGACCACTCAGAAAAAAATTGAGATTTAATGAAACTCTTAGCTCAATAAAAATAAATTAAAACACGTGATTTTCACACTACCTTAACACCCTTAATACTATCTATTTTTTCAAGTGAGATTCAAAATAAAATGTTTGGAAGATCGGGTGACGATTATTCATGTTATTTTTTTAGTTTTAGTGACACTTTGAATCCAATAGAAAAGGAGAAAAACATCATTTTTACACCAACGTAACATACGTACACAATTATAATTCCATAGCATTAAAGATAATGTTACACTCATCGTTCAGAAGATCACGCAGAAAAAAGCTTTTTAGATTTTATGACACTTTAGTGTATATAAAATACATGCTAAATATAATAAAATACATGATTTAGTGATAACAAAAAAACAAAAAAAACACCACATGATTTCCACACCACCGTAACACCCTTAATTACTATCCATTTCAAGTGATATATAAAGCACAATGTTTGAAAGATCGGGTGGCGATTATGTATTTTAGTTTTCGTGACACTTTAAGTTCAATGAGTAACAAATTAAAATACCGTATTTTTTACAGCAGCGTACATATAATAACGTCATTACTTTTACTTTGTTCACAAAGTAAAATTATGATCTTATGATATAAGATACCATACAAAGGACAAACAACTGAAAGTGGTCGTAAGAGAGTACACATAATCATGAAAAATACAAAAAATGTGATGGTTGCTATTTTTACTGGTGTTTCTGAAATATAAAACATAAATTAAAATACCATTATTCCAATATAAAGCGAAAAGGTCTCACATAATTATAAAAATGTGTGTCGGTTTCTATTTTCATTTTGAGTGACACATCGAACTAAATAATTAAATCAGTTAAAATAACATAATTTTACCTTAACATACGTAACACCTCAGAGTTCGTTAAATGAACATCATGTAGTCGCGCGGAATATCACATAATTTAAGAAAATATAGGGGCCTAAACAATCAATACTTTTACGGAATGAAAATGTAACAACGGACATGGTGACCAGTTTTTACTATAATATTAAACAAATTAGGTTACATTTTGTCCTTGGTAACTTTGACTAGATATAATATCTATGTTTAAAAAATTGATTATTTGGCCATGTATATATGTATGTATGGATTTTTTAGAGGGCCCCATGGCAGATGAGCGAAAGCTCAATGGGTCACCCTCTATAAATAAAGATTGTTATTATAATGTATTATCACACACATGTGGCGAATAATGACGATTATAATGCACACTACCTCGTCTAAGAACATTGTAGTGGACAAACTAATTGACAACTACGCTTATTCTGTCGTTTCTGTGTGGTCAATATCGCCAGAGCATTAAGAGTATATAGCGATTCTCTGGTTGAAGGCAGCTTTTCAGGGGCGCATTCGTTCTTCTTGAACATTTGCAAATGTAGATTCGTTACATTCTGCTGCCCAGCTGAACTGAGCAAACAAATACGTACAATTTTGAAGACCCGCATATTATCAGCTTCTTCTGGCGGATACACAATATTTCCAATCTGAATAAATGCAGCAAGAACATTTGGTCCAGCCTTTTGTATTATTTTCCAACAAGTCATTCCACCTTAACTATATATCTTGCCAATTATTTGAATATGATTCTGTAAAACATGGAAACCAATTAGGCCGTCCACCATGACAGGATTATGTATATTGGCAACGAAAGTTTAGGTTTATGAGCAAGAAGTAATATCAATTAATCTATTCTCTCGGAGTTACCAAGGACTTTTGTCAAATACACTTTCAAATCATCAGTCGAATATTTTATGTCATAATTACAGCATGGCATAGCTCCTCTTCTTCGCCAAGATTGCCATTGTGTCTATAGATACGATGATGTTAACTTATGTAATTCCATCTAATATGATGGCATGATGTAAATGTATGGTCATCAATCATTATTTAATTAAATAAACTACTGGTTTTATGTTTCACTTGAAAAATAGATAGTATTAAAGGTGTTGCGGTGGTGTTAAAATCATGTGTCTTATTATTTATTTATATATTGAGCCTAAAGTGTCACTAGATCTAAAAATAGTATATTTTTATCATGCGTGCTCTTCTGAACAGCTTGTGTAACATTATTGTAATGCTCCATATTGTGTCTTATATTTCACTTAAAAATAGATAGTATTAAGGGTGTTAAAATCATGTGTTTTTATTTTTTAATTATTGATCTTAAAATGTTACTAAACCTAAAAATACATAATTCTGAATTTTGTGTGTATTGTGTTCTATGTTGCATGACTATCTGATGTGCATCTTATGTTGGTATAACAATAATGTCTTTTTTCTTTTTTTCCATGGGACTGAAAGTGTCACTGAAACTGATTTTTTTACATGAATGATCGCCGCCCATTTTTACAAACAATTTGTGTTTGTATTTCGCCTAAAAAAATATGCAGAATTAAGGATGTTATGATGATGGAATCATCGTGAATATATTTTTTGTCTTAGCACTTTTTAAATAGGCAACTACTTGACCTAGCGACAGCAAACGTTATATTTGACATATTAATAAGGACTCTTTCTCCCGCAAATTAGGACACAAACATTCTTGCGATAAACTTAATATGCTCCTGGCCTCCGGCCGGGTCTAATACTACGGCAAAAGATAAGACGACAAAAATATAAAGTTTAAAACATGACAAATGATCAGATGATGACGCCGGAGTATTATTAAGACCTAGACGTCTGCCAGTACTTCCAATACTCCTATTAATCATGTTTTTGGCGCTTTGACATTTGAAGATCCTTGCAAGTATCTGAGCGCTGTGTCTTAATTACGTCTTTGAACCTGATATCAAACGAGCCGCATGCATGGCTACACAGATAATTAATCAGCGCAGATTTGGCGCTGGAGTTGGATCCCAAAAAAACAGCTCTGGTCTAATTTCCGAAGACGTTGGCCCAGCATTGTATCAATGTTCGAAATCATATGTCTGTTTTCTACTACGCCATGAAGTTACTTGACTGTCTTTTTGGCTGCAGATTTGGAGGAGTGGGGTGACCAGATACTCTCTGTGATGCTGGACGACGAGGAGACGATGGTGAGATTCCTGGAGGTGTCCGACGAGGAGGTCAGTAGTAATACTTATATTACTCAGCAAAGCCAGAAAGCCAGTAACTAAGTATAGGATAAATCCCGAGGAGCACTACATTCTTAGCTGTGGAAAAGGCCAATGCCGACGGCCGAGGCCTTTTTCACAGCTAAGAATGTAGTGCTCCGAGGGTTTTAACTGACTTAAAATACATCTGACCATAACGAAGATCCCTCATGAGTAACAGCTCGGTCACACCTGACTGAGTATAGTGCCATAGGCCTACCATGATAATTGGTCTGTACTTGATCAACAATAACTCTCCATTTCCGGCTTAAAATGTAGTGGTTGGACAAAGAAAATAATGTAGTGGTGTGTTTCAACTACTGCCTGTTATTTGGGTCCGCGCGTCTTTCCACGATAATAGTGATAATCACACTTAAAAATATATATATTTGTCAATCTTCTTGACCGTCAACCGAGAAGAATTGTTATGTGTGTAAATTTGATAAACACATAATTATGATATTGTTCACTTTAAGTGTTTGCTTTTTTATAATACATTGCACAACAAAATATTGTAAAATCTATATGTGACCCATCTGCACTAAATGAGTCGCATGTCGGCTCCGTACAAGTTGAGAAAATGGGCAATATGCATGATATGGGCTAATATTAGAGAATTTTGTTTTTTTTGGTCAAATTTTGATGCATTAAAGCCTAGAATTATCATTTGAAGGGCAATTAATGGGTTCTACGCGTTGTACGCCCCAACATTGATCAGAAATGACATATTACAAGATTGTGATTATCAGATTTTTTGTTAATTTGTCTTCAAAATGGCTGCTGGCGATTTTTATAAAACGCTCGACAGAAAGTAAACATACCGAGCTAAAATAAGCAATCGTTAAAAACTATTTATACAAAATGTCCAGGTGTGGCCGAAAAATCCTGTTTGGCCATAAGGAACTATACTGATCACCCATATATTATTTCAACATTTTTCGCAGCGCCAAAAGCTCTACTGGGGAGGGTTGTTATTACCCGGCGTTACCTCTTTTTTACAATAATACCTCTGTTCATCTATGCAAAGGCAAACAGCGGTAACTGCTTACTTTTAAAGTGAGCCGCTACTACCGTTTGCTTATGTAGACCCCACTGCAACCGCTGTGGTATTCAATTTGAGCAATTATCAAGCAGTTTAGCTTGCATGTGCACAAACGTAGCCTAAAGCAGCAATCAATCATTTGTCCATTCGTTCATTGTTTGACCAGCAAACTTTTATGTCGAAACAACGGCTACGAGAAAGATTAGTAGAGCATCAACTGGTTCATGGCCGCCATTATCTACTATAGCCTGCCTTGGGCGAGGGGATCGGCTGGCACTCTGTTTGTTGTTAAATGGCAGCCCAATCGACACGAGACGTTGATCCAACGTTGTGTTTATGTCACAGACGTCTGCGATCAGTCAGCCACCGGCGTTATTAACCACTTGGGTTGAATGACCTGCTATTATCATGATTATTTTTTCGGTGATTCTCCATTTCATATCGCTTAGAGGCCTTCTCGTATTACACAACTTTATTATACACAAGGCATAATGTAAGATAAATCTTAAACAATCATGTATTTTGTTCACCTGTTCACTGGCAGATATTATTTACAACTAGATATACCATGGATGCAGTAGCGTTACTCTGAATATATGATTAGAATCTCAGCACATTTTACAAAATCCACGGGGGGATTAAACAACAATCGTATGTAGTCGGCTGCAGATATGGTATGGCAGGGAAAAACTACTACAAAAGGTTTTCCGACGGTTTATTGTAGCATCAAGTGTGGTTAATAACATATCACACGTTTGCCAACCATCCAGAATTTATAACTTTAAAGTTCCTTAACATTCCAATTATTTGTCCATATATCACCCGAGAGGACTCGGTACGTGGTGTACGTCACTCACAGCACAGTCAAAATATTTTTTGAAATCCAATATGACAGACAAATATAGCCGCCGAACTGCGAATCGTAATTATAAATTAATGGGGTTAACACGTGGTGAATGTTATCACTTAGGACAGCATTGCCGTCACGTTGAATATGAAAGACGTAACAATACCATATAACGTGTCACAGAATGGTCATATTGCTTTAAATGGTAAAGTACAAATTTTGGATTTTGCTGTGAACTCAATGTCTCAGACCAGAGGTCAAATCGTAGCTTGCTAATATTTTAAGCTTAATTGAGTTCTCCAACAGTATTTTGGCCAGCCACTGCAATCTTCAAAGCATATTTTATAATACTGCAGAATGTGTACTTCTGTTCTGCAGCTAATGGTAACATGAGTTTTGGATGTCAGGCCAATTTTATATATTGATTTGGGAGATCTGTGTGGACATTCAGGTAAGATGTCTCATACCTAACTGGCCTGTTAAGGTGTCTTCAAGGAAAGGTCAAGATCATTGAGGACGCTGGGGAGATCAGAGAAACAGCTCCATCATTACCATTCGCATCAATACCATCAATATCAACAGCAGCAACAGCAAAAGTAACAGTGCAAGAATACCAATTATATCTGGAACAGTAGCAGAGATAGGATGACAATGACATCTGGAAGAATAGCAACAATAGCAGAGGTAGAGAAACAATGACACATCACAGAGTAGCAACAGCAGCAGAGGTAGAATAACAATGACATCTGGAAAAGTAGCAACAGTAGCAGATGTAGGCTAACAATGCCACATTGAAGAGTAGCAACAGCAGCAGAGGTAGGATAACAATGACATCTGGAAAAGTAGCAACAGTAGCAGAGGTAGGATACCAATGCCACTTGAAAGAGCAGCAACAGTAGCAGAGGCAGGATAACAATGACATCTGGAAAAGTAGCAACAGCAGCAGAGGTAGGATAACAATGACATCTGGAATAACTACAACAGAGGTGAAACGATGACAAACATCAATGCCGGTGGGATCAACGACAGCAACAACAACACCAATAAAATCCCCAAAACAACAATGACCACAACAGTAGGTTGTAGCAGCTGCAACAAAAACCTCACGATGAAGAACTTCAATGCCAGCAGCAGCAGCAGCAGCAGCAGCAGCAGCAGCAGCAGCAGCAGCAGCAGCAGCAGCAGCAGCAGCAGCAGCAGCAGCAGCAGCAGCAGCAGCAGCAGCAGCAGCAGCAGCAGCAGCAGCAGCAGCAGCAGCAGCAGCAGCAGCAGCAGCAGCAGCAGCAGCAGCAGCAGCAGCAGCAGCAGCAGCAGCAGCAGCAGCAGCAGCAGCAGCAGCAGCAGCAGCAGCAGCAGCAGCAACAGCAGCAGCAGCAGCAGCAGCAGCAGCAGCAGCAGGAGCAACAGCAGCAGCAGCAGCAGCAGCAGCAGCAGCAGAAGCAGAAGCAGAAGCAGAAGCAGCAGAAGTATAACAGTGATAGCAAAACTGGCAGCAGCAGCAGCAGCAGCAGCAGCAGCAGCAGCAGCAGCAGCAGCAGCAGCAGCAGCAGCAGCAGCAGCAGCAGCAGCAGCAGAAGTAAAACAGTGATAGCAAAACTGGCAGCAGCAGCAGCAGCCGCAGCAGCAACATCATCATCATCAGCAGCAGCAGCAGCAACATCAGCAGCAGCAGCAGCAGCAGCAGCAGCAGCAGCAGCAGCACTAGCACAAAAACTCCTAGTCAATTTCCTACAGAGCAGTCCTGGATTTTTAAAATAAGGTGCTCTATTAGTATATATGTCTAATTAAAAATCTTTTCTAAAAAAATTTGCATATTTTAGTAATAATTATGTCCAAAATGACATTAGAAAGGTTGGCCTTGGTGTTCGATAAAATAGATTACTGGGCTTATAAGGTTAAATATTTTTAATAATTTGGTTGAAATGGTGTACTACAAAAGGAAATTAAGCTAAAATTGACCAATTGACACACCATCATATATTATCCATATTTCAAAAGAGTGTTCTCGGAAATAACTTTTTCACGTATTTAGTTCAAAAGTTATTGGGATAACAGGTCTATGCAACTTTACAATCGATCCTTTCTCATCTCCAGATCACATCTACAATATTAAATAGGTTTTATGTATATACATTCTGATGTAAATAGGATCGAATGAAACGTGCGTACTTTTCTACTAAACAATCAGTGTCTAGATTTTTCCCCATACTTTTCTATTTCGTATATTTTCGTTCATTGGCTTTATAATGTCCACTCGACTTCATGGTAGACGCGTGCTTAAGCTATCCCCTGGAAAGTTTTAACTTTTGGCTGATAAACTGCTCAATTTAAACTATTACTTGGCCTAAAGTGCTTTCGTGGATACTAGTCGGGGCTGCTAGGGATATTTTGGGGCAAATTCTTCCAAAGCTACAAAATTTGGCACAGATATAGAACAGATTATACTCTTTCGATTTGCAATGTATGCCAAGACGGGAATCGCTCAGGGCGGTGTATTAGCAAAATCCAAGATGACCGCCATTCAGATTTGAGGTATACCTTACCAAGGATACCCAAGGGGCTGTGACCACGTGATATATCGCTATGTGTTCTAGTTATAACAAATTTAGCTACTTCAGACGCTGTTTTATTTACATAATTGGATTGGTTCACAATTAATAAACAAAAAAAAACAAAAAATTCCAAAAAAATGTTTGAAAACATTCTAGTCCAGACGTGGCTGGGGGTAAGGTGTCACCCGGAAGGGGAATTTAAGCCACTATTATTTTTACATAGCTGGACTACTCAGGGGCCAGAATCAGCCTGTTGATAAGGTAACTGCCGGTGCTTTACTGAAATATGGCCAAAAATGTACATGACATAAATGCGATTTTGGTCCGATTTTGAGAAATCGAGCCTATTACACACTTTTGCTCAATGTCAAATTTTGAGCTATATCAATATATTAAATATTAATAGAAAGCTATTGCCATAGGCGTTTACATGGATGTTCCATATTGTGTGTCAGATCATTGACAAATGCGCCAGAGAGCTTTCAGTTGGTATTTTAACCCTTAATTTTATCTCTTTTTCATACTTTTCTGTTAATTGTCAAAATATTTTTTCTCGGCTGACTTCTGTATGGTATAAATGTTTATTTTTAATTTAAACATGTTCTAGAACTATGGTTGACTTCAAATAAACCCATTTGGAATAAAAACGAGGAGTTACGGTATGTGAACATATTACATCCTTTTTTGGTTAGAAGTAAAAATGGCGCGCTCTTCCTCAGGCTCGGGAAAATTGACCATTATGTCACATTTGTTCTCAATGAGTAGTCAAATTTGAGCTATATCAATATATTTGATATAAGTGGAAAGCTACTTTCACATGGATGTAATATATTTTGTGTCCGATAATTGCCAAATGCACAAGAGAGCTTTAATGTTGGTATTAATTTAATCTATTTTTCAAACTAAGTAAATAGTCAAAACACATTTCTCTCAGCTGATTTTGTATGTAATCAATGTTTGGTTTTGATTCAAACATGTTCTAAAACTATTGTTGACGCAAAATAACCCATTTGGAATAAAAATAATGAGCTATTTCAACACATTACACATTTTTTGGCTGGACTGAAAATTTGCGCACTTTTCTGCCGTTTTGGGAAAATTGACCGTGTTTCACATTTATGCACAATTAACACCCAAATTAAAAAATGAATCAACATTTTTGCTAGCAGTTGAGAGTCACTATCGACGGCTTTAGCGTGGATACATAATATTTTATTTCTGTTAAATATAAAATGTGCAACAGAACGTATAAATGTTTGTTATTACGTTTACATTTTCTGGAGCCATTTTTCAAAAACTGATCTTGACCAGCCACTTCAAAAGTTATCTGAGCCACTACATATGTGATCTTGGCCATTAACAAACTGGAAGTGATCACAGCTACCTTAAAAGTTGTCTCAGGCACTACAAGGGTAATCTTGGCCACTAACAAAATTTTGTCAGCCACTGAAAAAGTTATCTAAGCCAATACAAAGTGATCTTGGCACCAAAGAAGGGATCACAGCCACTTTAAAAATTATCTAAGTCACTGCAAAAGTGAG
This sequence comes from Flabesymbios commensalis, assembly GCA_964017125.1. Classification (NCBI taxonomy): domain Eukaryota; kingdom Metazoa; phylum Annelida; class Polychaeta; order Terebellida; family Flabelligeridae; genus Flabesymbios; species Flabesymbios commensalis. The sequence continues at coordinate 13,776,183 of OZ024909.1, forward strand.
CTTGACCACTAAAGAAATGATCACAGCCACTTCAAAAGTTGTCTGAGCCACCCATAGGTGATCTTAGTCAAAAACAAACTAGTGTCAGCCACTGAAAAAGTGCTCTTGACCACTAAATAAGTGATTACAACCACTTTAAAATTTACCTCAGCCACTACAAACGTGATCTTGGCCACTGAAGCAGTCATCACAGCCACATTAAAAATATCTAAACCACCACAAAAGCGATCTTGACCACTAAATAAGTGATAGCAACTACTTTAAAAGTTATCTCAGCCACTAAAAGCGTGATCTTGGCCACTGGAGAAGTGATCACAGCCACCTTAAAGGTTATCTCAGCCATTACAAAAGTGATTTTGGCTTCAAACAAACTGGTGACAGCCACCCAAAAAAATTATCTAAGCTACTACAAAGTGATTGTGGCCAATAAAGAAGTGATCACAGCCACTTTAAGCGTTATCTCAGCCACCACGAGGGCGAACTTTTCCACAAACAATATGATCTTGTCCACTGAAGAAGTGATCAGAGCTACTTCGTAGTGGCTAATATAACTTTTAAAGTGGCTGTGATCACTTCTTCAGTGGTCAGGATCATTTTTTAAATACTCAACAACATTTCCCGAATTTACAGTATTTCAAAAGTGAGACCATTTGACATGCAACACATTTCTGATAATAAACAGGAGTGAAGTTAATGGGTTTATAAAAAGGTGGCATAATTAAAAAATGTACTACACGTCAAATAGCCTAGCTTTTGGACTATACAATATTCTCAGGATATATGGAAAATTACTAGAAAATAGTGTTGCAAAATTTAAAGAAAATCGCTTGAGAATTGAGTAATCAACGAAAAGATAACTTTCATTTTAGACCATTCTCCACCGTTGGACAGACTATTCTTTAGGTTCCTCTGGCTTACATCATGTAGGGGCATCATCGAGAGCATACACATATAGATTACATTTTAGAGAAGGATAGTCTTGTAATTATTATAGTAATCAAGTTTGGATATTAACCATGCTAAGCCATATATATTAGCCAATATATATTGGCAACAGGGATCTCTATTTATAGTGGGATGCTGATATAATTAAGGTATATATGTCTTAAAATGATTGAAATCGTGCAGTTATTTAACATGTGGACGGACCATTCACGATTTGTGTAAGGAAACAAAATCTCCAGCACCCAGAGCAAGAACTAAATGACACCAACGTACACTGATCCCACACGGCCTGGTCCACTGGCAATGACTGCATGACATAAGCTATTTATTTTTAAACTGTTCATATTGCAAACACGCTTTATGTATAATTTATTACACTTTTAATAACACGTGAATAATTTTAGTGCTAAATATTTTTTACTTCTGCATGTAATATAATTCAACTTTTACTTGCCAGCAAATGTATGGCGCATAAATATTATGCTATAAAAAACAATAAATTACATTAAATGAGATATTTCGGGGATGAATCTGCTGTAGGTGGTTTGTTACTAGGGTATAGCACTCAAATTTAGACAATAATGTGTGGAAAATTGAAATAAATGAAGATGATCGCGTGGTTCCAGTGACAAATACTTCCGTATTGTATGATTCCTAATTTCAGGTGTCGTACAAAGTACAAAATCAATAATGTTCAATAATCAATTTAACTAGTTATCACTGATACTATTTATTTATTATTGTGGGGCCTCTGATCATATAATTGTTGTAATTGTGTAGAAATGATTGAAAAACTTGCAGTTATTTGACATAGTATAAACAGATCATGATAATTAAGCATTGTGTCAATAAATCACATAAAAATGTGACATTAAGGGGAGAAATCAATCAAAACTTATGAAAAACATGACGATCATAAAATAGGCTTCTCAACAGCGAGTTTTATTTCGAGTAAACTGGGGTTTTAATTATTATATTCCTTAATTCTGATATTCCTGATATCAAGTGGTGGCCATTTTGGATTTAGCCCCTACCTTGGCGCAAGGCGATGCCTTTCTTGGCATCCACCCAAAATCAATCAAGTAGGGTTTTGTCGACATCTGGGCCAAATTTGGTGGCTTTGGAACAATTTGCCCCAAACAGTCCATTTATTGCCCTAACAGCCCTGACTAACGGCTTAACGCTAAACTAGAGTTTACACCAACAGTTTGCTTAAACGAATACAAACACGGCAAAAGAAGAACTCCTCTTATGTTGTTTTGGTGTGGGTATACACGATTGCGCATACTACATCTATCAAAATAGTATAAGAATGTTTTACCGTGCTCGTATCCGTATTCGTGTATATGTGAATGCAACGTTAAACTAGCTTTGTGGATACCGCCATAAATAAATGTTCACACTTTATTGTGTAAATGTTTAAAATTGTTTCATAAAAGCATTTTGAAAAAATGTAACAAAATGTTATCAAAAGGTTTTTAATATGTTTTTTCTTACATTAAAAAAGTGTTATAGATATTTTTCATAGACCCCACCTGGGTGTTTGTTATCATTTCTTTTTATGCGATTTTCTCAAATATTAGAACTATATTTAAGGCTTGTCGGGAGTTGTGTAGTATTTGCATCATGAACACATTTGCTGCATTTGATGCAATATTCGTCATAATCTAATAACACTCATTTTACACTGTATCCGTCTAATATCACAGTCACACATACACGACGCCTAGCCCACGCCTTTAGTGACTAAACTTAGAGCAGTGTGTCGTTGTGCGTCTATGAATTTTGTCAGAATATGAGAAGAGCCAGCGAGTTTAAGACGAATGTACAGCATGGTATAAATAAATCAGGTGTATAAATCAGCGAGGCACGAATAAGTCAGAAAACATTTTGCACGCCCCAAATACGTTATATAATTGCTGGACATGCGTTAGGAACACGTTAGATGGGCGCTATATGCTATAGCCGAAAGCTCAGTCACACATAGTCGACGCACGACCCACGCACTGAAAATGGATTAGTTTTGCTAGAGCTTCTGTCGTGCGTCGGTCGTGCGTCAGCACTCATTACTGGTTCGTGGAGTGCACTAACGCTACCCATATTTTTGTTCTCACTGTAATTACCATCTCATGATGATGAAACGACCTCGATCGTACTGATAATTTCTAGAAAAAAATATACTAAAGATGGATGAACCCGAGAGGCTGGGACTACAATGAGCGATATTAGTGTAAGGAAAATATACTATTATTTTGCGATATAATGACAACCAACGAAATTAAAATATTCGTATTTTTGAAAAAAAATACTATTTCTTACACTATCATTACACGTTCAGGGTCTAGTTATTCAAAAATACACAATACAAAATTGCAAGGTAATATCATCCAAATAATACAATATAGGCGCTAAGTATAATCATGTTCATTTAAAATCATGATAGAGTAGAACATACTAGATGTTTGTGGAGCACTGCACTAACGCTACGCATACTTTTGTGCGCACTGTAGTCGCCAAAGGAAGTCGGGTATGTTTAAAATATGAACGCATATGAAAGCATGAATGTAAAATAATGACATATGTACAAAATAAAAAGTTACTATAATCTTCGACATTAGCATTCTAGGGTTTAATACGCACTGCATGCGTCCAACGCGTTAGCAAAGCGCTGTCCATTCACCCTTTGCGTTGAAAATACGCTGTGCATTATCTAGCAGCTTGCGATGTTTGTCACAATTCAGACTCAAATTGTTATTTATTTTTATTTTTTCATGTGTGGACTGTGCGTCGTTTATGTGTGACTGGGACAAACCTCGGTCAACGAAAACACAACGAATTTTGAGCGCGTGCTCTACTTGTGCTTAACGTTAGACTGGCGCTGGTCTGACGTTCTTCTGGCGTCTACATTCACACATGGAAAAATGCTCACATTTTTTAACATGCTGAAATCGTGCGCAGAGGTTGACGCACACAATAAATGGATAACGCTCATCCGGCGTTCTCGTCGAATCATCAACGAATTCTGACGCACGCCCAGCGAATCATAACGCACTGACAAAAATTATTCATTTTTTTTGTGCGCTGAACGTGCGTGATGGTATGTGTGACGCGACCGGATATTAAATACACAAAATAGAAATATCATATATCAGTCCAGAAGCCATGGCATCAACCTTGTTAATGTACCATGCAAACGAGGCTGGTGCTAATTCATGTAGGAACTCGTGTGTATAATCAAGCTGACATTATTAGTTATTCAAGATGGCTTCTAAGATGGACACCAGCGTGTAATGAAATCTGAGAATAATTTGCGTGAACAGGTCAATTTTAGATGAATTTTCTTTTGTAATACACCATTTCAACTAGTTTGGTAGTCAGTGAATCATTCTAGCCCCCCCCCCCCCGGAAAATTGTATTTGAATATTTTAACTCTTTTAGCCCAGGAGGATTTTTTGCTAAACATATCTAGAAAGTCAATTGGGACGAACTTAGTATTTATAATAAATTATTCTTTATTAATAGCAACGGATTTGTATCAGTATAATAACTAAGGCAATACCACACTCATTGGTCAATTAATTTGTTTTCAGCTATTCAATATGGCGTGTAAGATGGTCGCCAGACTTTAGTAACATTTAGGAAATTGTGTAAATTGGCTGATTTTTAGTCCGGTGTTATTCTGTCATACACCATTTCGACTACTTTAGTGGTCTGGGAGTCCATCAAGATCACCCACATACAATGTTGACAATATTTAACCCTTAAACGCGAAGATCTCCGGAAAAGTATGAGTTTTTATGTCCCGCGTCAAAACATGGGCCCTTTCCAACAAAATAATATACTAGTATTCGAAATGCCACCCTCCCCACCCAAATGTATTTGTTGAACCACTTGGCCGATAAACATTTCCCAGGATTTTGGTGCTATTTTTACATACCCTTGTATCCTTATAATGAGTAATAAATAACAAAATATCACGCTAATAATATTGATGATATGGTTTGCTCAATCTATTGTGCAGAGGACAACTGGTGGAGGATTAGTATAACATACTAGCCACAGTTTCCCAAACTTTGGATCATATTGGTGGACTTCAGTGTTACTGGCTTAGCTGGTTCATCTATAAACTGGTTCCTGGTCGTTCATGAACCAACTCATTTTAACGAATAAAGCTTCATGTTGACAGTTTATTAATTTCACGAACGTCGCATTTGTTGTTTAGGAACATTCGTGAAATTATGAACAAATTTAGTGAGCGTTCATGAGAGTTTATTAACTATCTGGTTCATAAATTATTTGAGTTTACTGCTGCTCATGAACAACCAAAGTTAATGAACTAGGTTGACAGTTCATGAATTCACGAATGTTTCATTGGTTGTTCAGGGACATACATGAATAGTTCATGAACACATAACATTTTAATGACCGTTCATAAATGTTTAATATCTGGTTAATGCATTATTTGAGTTTATGGCCATTCATGAACAACTCAAGTTCATGAACAAGTGAGAATTTATGAACAAAAAAGTTCATGAACTGATGAATTTTTATGAAAGTCTAATTTGTTGTACAAGAATATTCATGAACAGTTCATGAACACTTTGATGAACATTCATGAACGTTCAAAGATTTTGTTCACAAATATTCATGAATGTTCCTTAACAGTTCATAATCATCTGACTGGGTATGGTTCGAGGAGTACAATACCAAATATAAATAAGCATATTAGCCTCTGGTACTACAAACGGCACATCCTTCTTGTTTGTGACCTGGTCCACCTTAATAAACATCACATATGTATGCTCTTGGTGGTTAGACCTAACTACGTAGCATGATAGTGCACTTTTGGTTGACGAGATACTGTACGGGCATGAAATCCAGAATAACAATGCACGTTTTGATTGACAACTCATGGCCATAATGTTCGCGTTAATTGTCGCCTCAGAAAGTTATATAGCTTGAATCACGAGGTCATTATCCTATGTGTTATCATAAAGAAACATCTTCAGATATACTGACAAAATATGACAGTAATTAAAATTTAATGATATATAGATTTATGTAAAATTGCTTTGCCTTACAGTCAATTTAGAACGGTATAAATGAGCTTCATACAATTGCATTGAACAAAATTATAGTGAATGAGGTTAAAACAATTTTTTTAATTATGGTAATAGATAGCTATTTTGAATGCTGCTCAATTAGTCAGCCCACTCTTTCGCGAATGTCTAGGAGCTATTATTGTAATGGTTAATGTCAACAAAGTAGCAATAAAAACTATTATGATTTGAATGTTCACCCCACTTCAATCTCAGGTCATGACATAAGTAGGTTCGTTGCAGTATGATAAATTGACATTAGAGAGGATATTGCGGCATTTGTATTTGCTAAAATTAACAGTTGGGCTCCAAGGGTTATATATTTTTTAATTATCTGGGAGTGAACACCAAAGTCGTAGAAAATATGCATTACAAAAATGGAGCTAGCATGGAAAAGTTTACACAATTGCCATTACCATACATGTAGTTAGTGTATTGATACCAATCATCACCACTTATACTGAATTAACTAGCTGTTATAAATAATAATTGATTAGAGTAAACAATTGTCAGTACCATAGTCACTGTATGATACCAAACATCCACCATTAACAATGCATTAAGTATTATAGATAATTATGTCCTAAATGACATCACAAAGGTGCCCGATAAAAAGCCCCTGTGGCTAAAAGTGTTTAATAAGGATCATAATCGTCTAGGAGTGTTTTAGCTGGACTAGTAACTCTAAACTAGTTAAATGGTGTATTACAAAAGAAAATTGAGCTAAATTTGCCCAATATAGACAATTTCTTGAGTATGACTATATGGCGGCGGCCATCTTGGACGCCATTTTCATTAACAAAAAGCACACAGAAGTGGAATATCACCTGTATATATATAGTATACCCCTGTTTGACCGGAAAAATCCGATTAACAAGAAAGGAGCGACATTCGTTGGTGTTTGTCAATGTTGAATATTCGTTTTAAATGCGCTTCATGTCCGGTGATGTGCGTTAGTTGTGTCTCGCTGACGCGATCCACAACTTCAAGTGGGTGAAAATTATTCAGATTTGACAAAATGACGGTAAACTCTTTACAAATCTAGCTGGTTGATATCACATTTTATCTTTAACATATTTAAAATGTGGTACTTCTAGTTTTCACTAATCAGAGTCAAAAACCGATGTCTGATGAGATAAAACATCTCGAGTTGTGTCTCGCTACCGCGACCGATATATTAATTCAAGTGGGTAAAAGACAATTGATCATATTTGCAAATGTTGATGTTTGAACATTCACTTGATTCCCAATAATTGTGATTTAACCTGCCAATACAACAGCTTGAAAACGATTTTAATCGTGATTGAAAGGTTTAAGCAGCGCGTCAATTAGCAGAGGTTGCTCTGCCTCATACACTATGTGACGCCTTGATAATTTGAAGTTTAGCGCATAATAATAGCTCCCCATTTCCGATGTTCATATGTATACATTTGTTCCTCTGTTACTTACAGACACTATATCAATGTAAACCTTTTGTACTTGACAGGATGACAGGCTTCACGGCCATTACGATGCTTGCATCATCGTGTACACTGTTACGGAGCGGAAGTCATTTCGCTACGCACAAGCGTGTCTGGAGGGCATCCGGAATGAAAAACCCGGATGTCACGTCGCCATCTTGGTTGCCAACAAGAACGATCTGGTCAGGAACAGAGAGGTTTACGAGGACGGTGAGTGGTTTATCATCGTATTGTTATCGTATCCCCAGATCTACTGCAACATAAAAACACCGGCCTTATTTTTTATTCAGATTCATCACTGTACATTGTAAGGTTTGTGCTGAAATGACAAAAACTTCAATAAATTATCGTCAGAATTTGTCTTTGATCAATTGTCAATATATTTATGTTAGCACCCACTTTTCATTGATTAAAATAATAGCTATATAAATTATTTACAAATATACTTTGACATTGGAAATTAATATTTTATAATAATTAGTCGTAATGTTGCCGTTATTTTGAGGTCTAATTCAGTTCACCTATTAGTTTAGACATTTATGTCCCTTGTGTTTAATTAATAGAGACTTCAGATTCATTTTTGGTTCAAGCAGCTTACGTTTTTGAACCTGTCTCAGAAACTGTAATAATTTTAAATTATTTCGAAAAAAACTTTGACTATCAAGTTTAACATTATTGACACCATTTCCATCGCAGAGTGACAATTGTATGTTTGGTATTATTATCGATTCGGTGGATCAATGAAATAACTATAAATTATTATACATTATTATCAGTTGTTCTTCACATGATATTCGTAAAATAAATCAGAAGGTAACGTCTATCATCAGGCACAACTACATTATGTCCCTTACGCGTGACAGAACATTATTTGGACGTGACGCAAATTCGAGTCTTTTAAGTCCAGCCACGTGGATGATGAACTACAAATTAAATCGCCTATCGTTGCTTTGCCGACAGCCGCGTACGGTCGTGGTCGCCACACACGACTCTATGCTGATTTGATGTTGGGGCAGATGTTGCCTCAGCATGTAACTGACGTATATGGGTCTCGCCTTGCGTACCACCCACGTTTCAATCAGGGACTTGACTGGATCTGAAAATCTGATTGTTTTTGTGATTAGACATCTCACACCTTCAAAGCATCCTACATCAGAAAAAAACGTGTATTATTTAGTCTGCCTTTAATCATTTCAGCGCGGAGACCGACTTTAGACGTCATAGTATGACGTCTAAAGTCGATCCTCGCACGTTTGTTATTTGTATTCAAATAATGCGGGAAGAGCCAACTAAAAAAATATGATGATTTCAAATGGAAAAGCCAACTTTGGTCTTCATAGTTTATATAAATATATTTCAGCGTTGCAAGGGTTAACCCTTTAACAGCCAAATTATTCAATCTGAATTTTCACCCACTTGAAGTTGTGTCTCGCTGACACGATCCACAACTTCAAGCGGGTGAAAATTATTCAGATTTGACAAAATGGAGGTCAACTGTTTTCAAATATTGCTGATTGATGCCACATTTTATCTTAATGTTTAAAAGGTGGTACTTAATGTGGTAATAAAAAATGAAAACCCGAATGTATGCGGTATCGGCGGTTAAAGGGTTAATAAGGGTACAACACACCGGATTGTATCAGTGGCAATGTTGCACCGTTTATCTAAATCATAATTATGATATAATTATATTTATGTTGTATTACAGAAGGGAAACGCCTGGCAGTGCGTCACAAGTGCAAGTACACGGAGGTGTCAGCCTTGCTGGATCATAAATTGGACGAACTCCTTGTTGGAATCATACGTCAAGTCCGGCTGGCACAGAAACGCATCCTCCGTCGCGAACATCGCCAAACCTTCGGCTGTATCCAGAAAGCCGTCTGGAACCTGTTCCACAGAGTATTCCGGCGCAGCACGAACAAACACAGCGACAGTTTGCTGCAGCCCTGATTCAAACTAAATGTGTCGAGACCGTTTTCGGCTATTTGTGGATAACGGGATATGAGCCAACGCCGACTCGATGCTGGTACAGCATCTGAGCCAGATTTCAGTCAGCGTTGGGGCATCGTCGTACGCTTTCTTGAAATATATTTGTGGAATGTAGACAGACAAATGTATGTTTTAGACAGACATGTACATGTTCCAGTGGTAGAAGTCAACAAGCCTAACCCTTTAAGTGCTCAACACGACCACAGTCGGCTGTAATCGGTTTTATTGACCGATTAAATCACAGTTATTGGGAAAGAAATGTGTGCTTAAACATCAGGATTTGCAAATGTTTGAATTCAACTTTAATTTGTTTGTATCCAACTTGAAGCTGTGCGTCGCTACAGCCACCCACAACTTTAAATGGGTGACAATTTAAAAAAGAAAAGTTAGCGGGTAAAAGGTTAACGGAACATTGTTTTAAAAAACAGCCCATTTTGTATCTGGAATAAAAACATGGAATAATCATGAGAACATGGCAATGGATGAAAGACTTTAACCCTTTAACCGCCAAATCCTGCTGGTTGATGTCACATTTTTTCTTTAACATATTTATATTTTAATGTGCTAATAAAAAATGAAAACCCGAATATATGCGGCATCGGCGGTAAAAGGGTTAAAGACTGACAGGAATGAGCAGCTGAGCTTGCATGAGATTAGCCCTTTGTCGGGTTATTTTATTAGCAGGTAATCATTCTAAGATGGCTTGTTGCTTCTGAAACGCTCTAACAACTACTGCTGTCTACATAGACATGACACATTAAGCCTACCCTTGGCTGTTAGCTAAGAGGATCTCGCCTCCAGGACACGTTGTGCAGGGTGGCTTTTGCTAACTATTGACTGCTGCATATACAAGGTATAGTAGGCATGCCCTTGCATTTCAGTGTCACAAACTAAAATCGTGTCACTGAAGGCATGTAAGCACTCACCTTTTCAAAATGTGTCAATTATTTTTGTTTTATCAGATCAGATTGTTATTTATGTTTTGGTTCCCCATTTAAGTCGTGTGTCTTCACGTGGATATGGACATATATCATAGAAATCTGTCTATGTAATGGTGATTCTTCTAGTTTTTCACATGGATACTATAATACAAGTGGATACTTGACCTGTCTTTTAAACAACATTGTACCGATATTTCCTAGTAGTACAGAAGATTATATTCAATATCGGTACAAATGAAGCGCTAAGCTCGACCATAGTTGTTTTAATCCGTTTTAATTATAGGATAAAACCCGAGGAGCTCTACACTCTTAGCTGTGGAAAAGGCCGAGGCCGAAGGCCGTGGCCTTTTCCCCAGCTAAGAATGTAGAGCTCCGAGGGTTTTAACTGACTTAAAACACATCCGACAATAATGAGGATCCCTCATAATCAACAGCTTGGTCATGACTGACTGATTATAGCACCATACATGCCTACCATTGGTCTGTACTTGATAAACAATAACTCTCAATTCCCGGCTTATAATGTAGTGGTCGGACAAAGAAAATGATGTAGCGGTGTGTCTTATTAGCTGATCAAATGACTGTTATCCGGTTATTGGCAACGAAATGTGCAGTAAAACATCATCATTTTCAAACGTTTGTTCTCAAATTAAACAAATATGGGTATTTATTACCCACTTGAATGTGTGGGTCGTGGTAGCGAAACAAAACTTTAAGTGTGGATTTATACGTCAATGCACTGAATGTGGAGGTGCTGAAAATTAATAATTGTTTTGTGCGTAGCCTATATATTATGTGCATGTAGGTACCGCATCTGATGTGGTTCTAGCTTACAGCGCACTACAATGTTTTTGTTTGTGATGCTAGTGTATACAATTTGCCCATGCGCATGTCCATCGCAGGTAGGTCTACACAACGTAGGCTACGTGTGAGACTGTTAAACACACAGGCTTCGTGGTATACATTCGTATATAGCCAACACAATCTGCACACTTATATATTAAACATGTTAAACGGTAAACTGGATGAGGACTGAGTGCATGGTTGAGTGACTAGGTGTGTATGGATAACGTTCCCCAGGGAGTATCAGTGAGACAGTGTGAGTCAATGGCACTAGTGACAAACATGTCAGTGTAAAACAATGTCACTAGTGGCAAATATTTACTTCAACGCCCCAAACGCACAATGTGTTAATTAAACCAGTCCAACAACCATCCCGCAAAACTGTTGAGATTTTGTTGACGTTTAAGCATTTTCTTGTGTGAATTTATAATAGACATGACAACAGTAGAATATACATCCCTGTAAGCACAAAACGTTGATACAATGTTGTTTTAACGCTGAGCCAGTGTCCACGACGCTGACTCATCGTTAACCATTTACCCGCCAAATTATTCAATTGGAATTTTCACCCACTTGAAGTTGTGCTCGCTGACGCGATCCACAACTTCAAGTGAGTGAAAAATATACAAGTTTGACAAAATGTAGATAAACTTTTTTCAAATCATCTAGATTGATGTCACATTATGGCTTTACATGTTTAACCCTTTAAACCCTCACGAAGCATTAAAGCATCATTTTACATCCCTGAAAACAGACTTAATTCTCCTACAACAAAGGGTTTTAGAACAAAATTTCCATGAAACTAATTTACCAATACATGGCAATTTTCTTCAATTTTTAAGCCACATGAAATCATCTTCATCCACTACAAGTCGAGAATTGCGACAGCAATTCGCGGCCTGCAGTGAATGAACATGACAATGGTAAATTCAGGCTTGAAAGGGTTAAAAGGCGGTCCTGAATGTGTTAATAATTAAGTAAAAAAACGAATAAATTCGGCGCCGGAGGTTAAAGGGTTAAACAACATTGTATGAAGGCGTCATGTTTGCGCATCCTTAAACATGAAGGCGTCATGTTTGCTGGGATATGTCTGAGCATTATGATGTTGCTTGAGCCAAGCGTACGATTATCTCTGATTATCCACACTTGGTTTCAAGTAGACCGACCACACCTAGAGTACGATAAAGACGAAAAGCCATGGGTCTCCCTTCATTATCAATTTGTCTTAACAAAATTACCTTGATGCAATGCTCAATCGCTTACCACACATGATACATGAATTGGGTGCAGCTAGACTGGTTTGTGTTGTTTTTCTAATCGTTTTTTTATTAGATTAACAACAACATTGTCATGATTATGTGCCCGGTTAAAATGTCTCATTACAACTACATTATTATTGTTTACAACAGGACAACTGTATTGTTAGAGTTTTGAACGAGTCATCATGAGTTATCATGATTGTTACTGTAATCCATTTTATGTTATCGGATTATTCCATAATAATCTAATATTGGCTGATTACATGGTACAATATAAAGCGAACAAAAAGCAATAAAAACTGAAAATCCATCATCTACAATCAATGGTTGACTTTCTATTATTCAACTCCCGTTTATGTTTATTATAACATTTTTTTGTAATATGACAGAAAAACCCAATGCAGGTTCAATGTTTGTCCACCCTCTACGACGGTGACACTAAATTAAATTAGCATTATTTATATCTTGTTTACCGGAATGCCAATATACATCTTGTTTGCTGGTATGCCAGTATACATTTTGTTTACCGGTATGACAGTATACATATTGTTTAACGGGATGCCAGTATATATCCTGTTTACCGGGATGCCAGTATACATCTTGTTTGCTGGGATGCCAGTATACATCTTGTTAACTGGGATGCCAGTATACATCTTGTTTGCTGGGATGTCAGGATACATCTTGTTTGCTGGGATGCCAGTATACATATTGTTAACTGGGATGCCAGTATACATCTTGTTTGCTGGGATGCCAGTATACATCGTGTTTGCTGGGATGCCAGTATACTTCTTGTTTGCTTGGATGTCAGTATACATCTTGTTAACTGGGATGCCAGTATACATCTTGATTGCCAAGATGCCAGTACACATCTTGATTGCCGGGATGCCAGTATACATCTTGATTGCCGAGATGCCAGTATACATCTTGATTGCTGGGTGCCACTGTGCAACATGTGTGTGGATTTGCGGTTATTTTAAAGGAAGGTAATTTTGATCGGCTAAATATAGAGACTAATTGATTGTATTTGCTACTATGGCATTTAATCTTAATGATCACATTATCTATTGGAGACAAAATGGCTGTGCTGCTATGATCGACCGACGAAACGTTGTGTTCATTCCTACGCTTATTGTTGGTTGTTCACATAATTATTCTATTAAGCTATGTTTTATAATTCTTACGCTCACGAATACCCTATATTTACATTATTACGTATTGACAAAAAATAATGTTGGTGCATAAAAAGCTTCTTATTGATGTTTGTTGTTGTGTTGTTCTTTTGTTATGCATCCAATCAGTCAGAATTACACACCCTACTAATCTACACAATCAAATGGCAACATATAATATGAAATTGTCGGTAATTTAATCATGCCATATAAAAATGTTTCTAGGTAATCCTAGTTTTTTCGTCAGAGAAATATAGAGACGCTTTGAATAAGTGAAGGTTTGCATATTGACACCACCGTTTTAAACATTGAAAAATTTTGTAAATTTTCCGTTTTGATAAATTTTGTAAATTTCCCGTCTTGATTTAGTATATACAATTCTCTGCGCACTGTTTGCGTACGCGATACTTTAATGTCTTCAATACTAGTAGTGTAAAAAAATGGAACTATACGCAAATAGTATAAACTGTTGCACTTCTCAATTGGCATAGAATCAAATGTAAAGCTCTATTACAAGCTGCGTTTCATTTCAGCTCGAACTTTTCACTACTACAAGTAAACCGAAACAAAAGGAATAACTTCACATGTATTTAATTTCAATATTGCACTTTCCAGAAATATGTAGTGAAATAAAAACTTTATGCCGCTTTATAGATATCCTAGAATATCACATTTCAGTTCCACTCGCTCACGCAGATTCACACACGCCCTGCGTGCAAATATGTGGGGAAAGCAGAGTGTATAGAGCGTTGACAACCCATCCCATTGAGACTGTCCACACTCAATTGGTTCGTGAATACTTCTGGATCGGGATCTAACAACATCACCCAGATCTGACCCTGACCATTAACCTCTGACCCTGGCAGTCTGACCCGGGAAACAAACACGATGTATCAACTTAACGACGGCTACGTGTCGGGCCAGCATCTGTGGCGTTGGACCAACATGGAATCAGCGTGAAGCTAAATGTCGCTGTGATTGCGGCCTTCCTGTTCCTCAACAGATCCCTGAGTGTCTCTCCCGGGACGCAATCAAGTCCGCACTTATGCAATCCTAATTGATCTATTGAGTCCAGACATCCGCGCTTGCCACACCGAGAGTCCCTGTAGCTTTACCGAAAGACATGCCGAATTCTTCCTCCATTTTTTTAAAAAAACAATAGTATTCATGCGTAAGCATCCATTATTAAGGCCACAGACGGTGTGAGTACTATTAACCCTTTTAACCGCCGTTGACGATTTTATTCTTATTTTCATTTTTTATTAGCACATTACGATCCAGCTGTTAAGGATGGTAAAGATAAGAAGTGACACCAATCAGCACTATTTGAAAACAGTTGACCTTCATTTTGTCAAATCTGAATAATTTTCACTCACATGAAGTTGTGGATCGCGTCGGCGAGACACAACTTTAAGTGGGTGGATACTCAGATTGAATGGGAACAGGGGAGGGGGCCCTAGGGTAGTTGTTAGCACCGCTGCCTTTCACGCCAGAGTTCGGGGTTCGGCTCCCGGTCTCGGCGGTTTAAAAGTAACAAAAATGTTTCTTCCCCATCCACGTGTGAAAGTCAGTGTTGTGGGGAGCCTCCGTGACCGAGAAGTAGCGTGCTCGGCCTCAGACCGCCAGGGCTCGAATTTCGAATCCTGTGTCAGGAGGACAGTGTCATCTCAAACATCTCACCACCCTCAGGAGGTTCTCCTGGCCCAGTTTAGCCTATATGTGCACAAAGGTGGCGTAAAGCCCGATTCATTTCATTTAGCTGGGAGCAGACTAAGGTAAATACAAGTTTTATATGATGTTTTGATAGTAAACACATTTATACATGTAGCTCGTGATGGACGTACGTTTTTGCAAAAAAAACACACATTCATTGTATAATTCAGTGTTGATAGATAATGCAGGCGAACATGATTGCAACAGATTACTAGTTGTATAAATGAACCCAAGTAGTTACACACTATCATCTGAACGAAATGACGGTATAGTTCAACATCACGACATCGTAACTTAGCACAGCGCCAAATAGTTTACTCAACACATTATACTAGTTACATTTTGTCGGATAAATTAGCAAACACATTTTAGGAAGCCTAGTTGGCTTGAATTTATGTCTTTTAAATTAAGTAAGGCTGGGAAGTGCCAAATCAAACAATGTCCAGTTTAAATAAAGATAAATTACCGCATAACAGACCAGCACTTGAATGATGTAAGGAGTCTAAAAAACAGTTAGTTATTGAAATACATCTGGTTATTAGATGAATGGCATCATTATTTTCTTAGCAGCGGACCATTAAATTGATTTATCACCGTATTGTTTAATTAAAACTGTAAGCACATTTATACACGTAACTCGTGATGGACGTACGTTTTTCATTTCTTTCATTTCTATGACAAATAAGTCTGTAATGACTTTTCTTTTCTGTTAATAAAATATCTGTCTGTCTGTCTGTTTTGCAGATAAAACACATTCTCTGCGCTTAAACTAAATTAGATGTTTTATCGTCACACAGAATATAATAACATGTAGCTGAAATCACGCTGAGTAGAATAACATGTAAATGAAGTCACGCTGAATAGAGTAACATGCAACTGAAATCACGCTGAATAGAATAATATGTAACTGAAATCACGTTGAATTGAATAACATGTAGCTGAAATCACGCTGAAAAGAATAACATGTAATTGAAATCACGCTAAATAGAATAACACGTAAAGGAAATCACGCTGAATAGAAAAACATGTAACTGAAATCACGCCGAAGAGAATAACATGTAAATGAAGTCACGCTGAATAGAGTAACATGTAAATGAAATCACGCTGAAAAGAATAACATGTAATTGAAATCACGCTAAATAGAATAACACGTAAATAAAATCACGCTGAATAGAATTGCATGTAACTGAAATCACGCAGAATAGAATAACATGTAAATGAAGTCACGCTGAATAGAGTAGCATGTAAATGAAATCACGCTGAATATAATAACACGTAAAAGAAATCACGTTGAATCGAATAACATGTAACTAAAATCACGCTGAATATAATAACATGTACCTAAAATAACGCTGAATAGAATAACACGTAAATGAAATCACTCTGAATAGAAAAGCATCTTAATGAAGTCACGCTGAATTGAATAACATGTAACTGAAATTACACTGAATAGAATAACATGTAAATGAAGTCACGCTGAAAAGAGTAACATGTAAATGAAATCACGTTGACTGGAATAACACGTAAATTAAATCATGCTGAATAGAAGAACATGTAAATGAAGTCACGCTGAATAGAATAACATGTAACTGAAATTACACTGAATAGAATAACATGTAACTGAAATCACGCCAAATAGAATAACATGTAAATGAAGTCATGCTGAATAGAATAACATGTAAATGAAATCACGCTGAATTGAATAACATGCAAATGAAATCACGGTGGAGAGAATAGCACGAAACTGAAATCACGTTGAATAGAATAACATGTAACTAAAATCACGTTGAATAGAATAACATGGATTTCAAAATGAATAAATTGTCCAGTTTTTATTGAATACACAACCAATATGTTTGAGATCAAAGTTATTAACCCTCGGAGCGCTAAGCACGATTATCAACTACTGATGTAAATCAAGCATAACAGCTAATCATGAAGATCTAAAAAAAACGAAATGAATTGGGCTTTAGGCCACCTTTGTGCACACATAGGCTAAACTGGGCCAGGAGAACCTCCTGAGGATGGTGAGATGATTGAGATGATACTGTCCTCCAGACACATGATTCGAAATTCGAGCTCTGGCGGTCTGAGGTCTAGCACGCTACCTCTCGGTCACGGAGGCTCCCCGCAATACTGACTTTCACACGTGGATGGGGAAGAAACATTTTCTGTTTCTTTCAAACCGCCGAGACCGGGAACCGAACCCCGAACTCTGGCGTGAAAGGCAGCGGTGCTAACCACTACCCTAGGGCCCCCGCCCCATGAAGATCTAGGCTGGATTGATTTACAATTAGAACACACCACTACATTATTTTCTTTGTCCGACCACTACATTCTAAGCCGGGAATGGAGAGTTATTGTTGATCAAGTACAGATCAATTATCATGGTAGGCCTATGGTCCTATAATCAGTCAGGCATGACCGAGCTTTTGATTATGAGGGATGTTTTAAGTCAGTTCAAATCCGAGGAGCTCTACATTCTTAGCTGTGGGAAAGGCTTCGGCCTTCGGCCTCGGCCTTTTCCACAGCTAAGAATGTAGGGTTCCTCGAGCTTTATCCTACACATAGAAGAAAGAACTTCAGGCTGACAAGCCTCTACAAAATTGTATTAATCGCTGTACCTGTGAGTGACCTCTGAACACCAGCAGACGAAATAGCTCTTGGTGGACATAAACAATGATTTAAACACATATTAGCTAACACCACGCTGGGACAAAAGTCCTTTTTGTACACAACTATACCTGATTAGAATCACCTTCCATCAGCTGCTCTTGAATCCAGATCAACAGCAAGAGCCAACTGAGCAATTAGTTTGGTCGGCCGCTCAGCACCGTCCCTTAGCCAGATACTCCACTGAGGAGAACTGCGAAGTCAATATTTAGATATTTAAAGATTAACTACTATTGTCCTTTTTAAAAATTTGCAATAAAATATGAGTAATTTTCAACCACTTGAAGTTGTGGGTCGAGGTCTAGCAAGACACAACTTCAAGTGGGTGAAAAATTAAATTATTAAATTTAGAGCTTTAAAGACTTACAATGATAAGTGTGGCCCATCTGCACGTAATCAGTCGCATCACACAACCATTTTTCTGAAGTGAAAAAAATGTAAAAAAATATAATTATGATTTTTTTTATTAAAATGATGGATCAACTATATGGTTATTGCATTAAATCAAGAATAAATAACATAATGTTATGTATTCTTGATAATACCTTAGTTTCTAAAAAATAAGACTGCTATTGTGCAGTTATATCTCGAGTAATGCTATAATTAATTAAGTAACAAAAAAGTAGTAGTATTCAGTGTATTGTAGCCCTTTAACTCTTTAACCGCCAAATTATTCAATTTGAATTTTCACCCACATTAGGTTGTGTCTCACTGACGCGATCCACAACTTCAAGTGAGTGAAAATTATTCAGATTTGACAAAATGGAGGTCAACTCTTTTCAAATCTTGCTGGTTTTTATCTTTAACATTTTCAAAATGTGGTACTTAATGTGCTAATGAAAAATGAAAACCCGAATATATGCGGCACCGGTGGTTAAATAGTCAAGATACCGAATACACCAAAATTGCAAGTTACAAGCGACATCTCGCAAAAAAAACAAAAAAAAAAACACGTTTTAATTGTAAGCTGTTCGTGTTCTTGCCTGTATGCATGGTAAATGAGAAAGACATATATGTTGAATCATCCACTGTTACAACATTCGTTAAAAGATTATAAAACACTTTTTCACACATCAGACCATCTATAAATAAAAATGAATAGGGCTTTAGGCCACATTTGTGGACATACAGGCTAAATTGGGCCAGAAAAACCTCCTGAGGATGGTGAGATGAGTGAGATAACACTGCCCTCCAGACACAGGATTCGAAATTCAAACCCCGGAGGTCTGAGGTCGAGCACGCTACCTCTCGGTCACGGAGGCTCCCAACAATACTAAGTCAGACCATCTATAACAAGTGATTATAATACTGAACACTGATTCCGACATTTTCTTTAACTTGACACCATTTTTCCAGCGCAATGTAGCTTTAATGTTTTTGTACACCGGATATGATACTGCCTAATCATACTAATATAATGGATGTGTAGGGAATTCACTGGGGATGACGGAGCTGAAATCAAAGGTGCATGGGCGATGTATGAAAGGAGCAGATGCAAAAGAACGTAAGATAAGAAATGTTTTTGACATGTTTTTTTAGCATTGACAACATACGATAGGATAGATATGTATTTTTTTGCGTTTAAATCCGCACTGGGTCCACCCGCCAGGCCGCGACCGCGAGGGCCACGACACCGGGCCGCAGCGGACCGGAAATCCGTGTTCGGGTTCGGGAATATTGACCCGATTCCCTTTTGATTAGTCAACAAGGGGCTATAAGCGCCTGAAAGCCATTTTATATTCAATACATTTGCTGTCATCATAGTATAGAATCAGCATGAGATCTGAGACAAATACATTTTCTTTGAGAGAATATGAAGGTGTCAGGCTACTCTGGTAAATTATTAATAGCCTTTTTCGTATTTGAGCAGCATGAGATTGAGCTAATGTTATGTAACCATCATTCAATATTAAATTGGTTATACAGTTTGAGATTACCAGTGTTCCATGTCTAAAGTTGATATCTTAAAGTTATATAAAATACATTTAAAATTACGTGTGTACTATCTCTACACTTGAGCACGTTAAGTGGGACAAATCTAAGATGGGACAGATTTAAATTAAATAATTCATTGAGATTGAGTGTACTGTTGTGAATACGTACAGTAAGTTCGCGCTCGCATGCAATTGAGATGGTGTTTGTGTTTATAGTGACCGGGCATGCTGGGAGTCAGCAGAAGTTTCATGCTGTCACAGAAAATAGGGTCTCAGATCCGGTTCAATCTCCGGTCACTAATTGTCCCCATCAATATCTCAATTGCAGGCGAGCGTAAGTTGTATGTTTTCTCAATGGGTGTGATGACCCCAGTTAATATTGAACAACCCTCATCTTCGAGACTGACCGAGCTAAGGGGTTAGTGGACCAATGTACAAAAAGATAAATCAGTTTAATAGAAAGGAGTATGTCCCGCTTACCAAACAATTCTATGTCTTTTTAAAACGGTTGTGGTGACAACAATTATTAGCGAGCGGAGCGAGTGAGCGAAGCGAACGAGCGTAGCGAGCTCAATGGTAATGCGTGTATATAATGTTGTATTGTTCAATAAATCATCAAATCTCAGTCTTATATGACTGATTCACTGGAGTTGTTGCCCAATCCGCCATCTTTGTTATTCCGCCATCTTGGATATCCGAGCAAAATAATTTGGCAGGTCAGCAACAAATTGAATAAATCTTTCTTTTGAACACCTAAAATCGTTGTAAAATATGGAATAGGGGCAGAATATTTGTTAAATACGACTAATATATCAAGGATACGGACAAAAGATATAATATGAGATTACAGCATGATAACATGTAGAAATATTGTGCCGAAATAGTTACACATATATTCACCAGGCGGTTTAATATAAAGTCTCTTGTCACAAAATACTTATTCTGTCACTGTATGAGTGCTGACTATTAATGCTATTGACATGTCAAAAGCCAACCTTCACAAAGCAAATAGTCTAGTGCTGACCTGTCACACTGCGCTTATAACACTTTAATTTTATTTAAAAAAAACAAAGGATGCATTGGGCTTTGATATAACTGACAACTTCTTCAATTTTGGCAGCTAGAATATGCAAGGCCAAAAACACATAGTCCCACTTAACCTATGTTGACAGTCATCTCGGCCTTGTGTGATTTGAACATGGCCTTCCTTCACTCAACTGTGTTCCATAATGTAATGATTCGTATATCCAACATTCTTCGGACATTTAAAAAATAAGAAAATTAATTCTGGTAGATTCTCTAGTCTAATTCTAGACCAAGATTTATCCAATAGTTAGACTAGTCTAGTTTTATGATTTGTCTGATGGTGGAGTGTGTTGTTTTGCTTGCTTGATTTAGCTAGCTGACATGCGGGCTGTCCGGGCCTTTCGACAATATATTGGTCACTCATAATTATAATGACCCTGCCAATGCCATTCGCACAGTTTGAAAAGATCATATAGAAGCCTAATAGAGAAAAACATATTTTGTCCAAAACTTTTCCTATCTACAAGGCTATGAGAGCTTTCTTGACCGGACTATTGTTGTACAACCACAGACAGCAGGGCTACATGGATTAATCCTCTAGACTAGGGTCCACAATGTCTCGTGTTTGTTTGTTTAATTTAGCTACCCCTGAAACCAGGCTGCCTGGGCCTTCAGACAATTATTATGGGAGCTAATTTCTCGTTGATTATACCCAGTCAACTCTGAAGTGATTTTCACAAAATTTTGTAACTATTATTATTATTATTGTAGCGAATATTAGCATATATTATATATATTAATGCCAACAACCCCGGAAAAAATTCGCGAAATTCTAGTGTGTAGTCTATAGGCCTAGCAGTAGGCCTATTTCAAAGTTAGACCATTTCACATGTAAAGCAATTCTGAGAATAAACCTGTCGTATTCTTAAGCTTCCCTCGTGCTGAGACTTCCCTTCTGCGCATATACGGCCCTGAGCGGAACGGCACTAGATAGGGGGGAGGGCAAAAATAAGTAAAATCAGCCCGTGGAATTAATTTTATATGTATTTCAATGGGACTGGCATTTGGGGTGGTGAGACCCTACATCGGTAATCTGACTCTGAGTATATATGATTATATCTCTTGTTATCAGCCCAACTTATTAATTCACTAAAATAATTCAGTAATTGGTGCTCCGCTCGCACTCTGGGCATTGCCCATTCATATTATGATGGAGCAGTCCTCAACTTCCAACTCGACCGAGCTATAAGCAGAGATATTATAATAACGAGATATTCCACCGAGTGCTACTTCCGTTACCGCAATGGGTGGGAGCGCCACCTGGCCGCCTAGGAGTAATATTACTGTGAAGCACCTGTCAAGTCGACGCTAACAATGAATGTAAACAACACAACCACATCGAGTTTTGTGTGCGCGCTGGTTGATCCAACAATCCGAAAAATGTTCCAGATTTGAGTTCATTTATCTTTTGTAGTTTCGTAGAAGGGTAAGTGATACATAATTATTGTATTTTATCAAAATAATACACAGAAAACGATTTAAACATCCACCCTACCGATGCCATCAATGTGGGCGATAATGTACAGAAATGGCGATCGGTATTTTGGCCTGTGTGAATAAAATACATTTTTTTTGAGAAAAAGTAAAGTTTATTAAAATAAAATCCACCAAATTATATTTGTAGGATATGTCTGTACATATTTGTTGGTAGAATATATGTAGTCTACATCGTCACGATTAATTTAAGCGACATAACTGATGAGTGACGTGGTCGCCTGTCAGTGACAGTGTCACAGTAGGCCTATCAGTGTACTGTTAGCCTACCAGTAACCAGTGGTTACTGTGTGTGTCAGATGGTCACTTACGGTAGGCCTACCTACTCCATGGCACTGCTGATTCAGTGAAGCGTGCAGTGCCAGACAGGCCCCCCGTCTAGCTCAGTGAGTAGCAAAGCAAGACGTTGGCCGGACCACTTTTCAGTAAAAAAACACTCATTTCTTTAAAATTTTCCAGGGGGAGCATGCCCCCTGACCCCCCCCCCCCCCCCAGAACAGGCCTGTATCACAGCCGGACCACTTCTACTTTGCTTCCGTTACTTAATTACTAGTCTAGGCCTAGAAGTCATTAGTCTACCATTGATAATAGGCATCGAAATTGGCCAGTTCAGTTGTCTGTGAACATTGTCTGTTAAATAGGCTAGTGATTCTAGTCTAGGCCTAGCCTACTTCCCATTCACTGATTCATGCCCAGGATCATCAGACTTTTGAAAAGGGTGTTTTTGGGCACATATTATTTTAGCCCCAGCGTGACTGTACTGGCAAGTGCTTGACCGAGGACTGAAATCTTAGCTAATATTATTTCATGTGAACATACCGGGGTACCGTACTTCCATTGTGACAAGTCCGAGGATGGTTCATAACTTAGAAATTATAAAATTTATAATGACAAAAAGTAGGCTATATTTCCAGCCAAAGTTAAGGGTGGTTCAATTGAAAATCCCCCACCCCTCCCCTGTGACAATCCTGAAATTCACAATAATATCGTGGGCGAAAGGCTTGGAAGATTTTCTGAAAAGATATTCTGGCTTTCGGTTTGACCAGAAAAATTGACCTCATCCTATCATGCAATTTAAATAGGAAATATAACTTATAAATATCATACGCCTAGTCTTTTATTTTGACTTGATTTGGATAGGGTACCTATATCCCTAACCCCAAAATGACATAAATTAAAGGTTTATGGTGTGACTGTGTTGGTCATAAAGTTGGAAAATTTAGAGACTAGACTATGATTACAAGATAGGTCTTGCAAAGTGAAAACGACACAATCAGGCTAAAATCTTTAAAAAAAAAACAGTATTTTAATTTACGCATTTTAATATGGCCATATAAAGTCCATAGACTAGAATTGTGTAAGTTTTTAAATTTGTGTGTGGTCTAGCGCATTTACCAGTTAAGCGAGATATTAAGACAAAATTCCCGATTTCTTATTTCAGACATGCAAAAAACACACAAATTTTTTTTTTAAATAGTTCTAGTCTTTGGTATGTAAACAGGGTAAACATGGTAAAGCAAGATATAAAGACAAAACTCCAGATTTCCTATTTCGGATGTGCATGTCCAAAATACGAAATACACAAATTTTGTCTTTAAATCTGCTCAACTGGTAAATGAGCAACACAAAAATTTTAAAAGTTAGGCATTTCTAGTCTATGGACATGTTTACATCATATGTTCATATCAGGAAGCCAAAATAAAAATACTGATTTTTAATGATCATCTGATCTATCCAATAATTAGGATATCTATTATGTGAGGTAGGCTAGGAGCGGGCATTGGCTCGTAAAATTGAAATAATAATAATAATTAAGTCTTGTCAGACATTCAATAATAATGCAATGCAATAATTAGAAAAGTTAAGATTTACCTTCGCTATTATTCTAATGGAAATTAGAGAAATGTAACATGTAGGGCCTACTTGACATTCTAGATACAAATACTTGACAACCCCCCCCCCCCCTCCCCCCTCCCCCTCTGCCCTCCTTATATAAACCCATTTTAATCAACATTTTAATTATGCAGGGAGATTTTTTGTAAAATATAATTAACCCTTGTGCTGCTAAGACTGTATTTATAAGTTTTCAAGCAAATTTTAGAGTATTAAAGGAAAATACCAAACAAATTTGTAACATATCTTTTGGTATCTGCTCAGTTATTCAAATAATTCAGTTTGGGAGATGCCTATTTTTCATAGATAATATTATTTTTCTTTTATTTCATTTTAAGCAGGATATTGTGTTAGCAATTCCATCTTCAAATGAATTAAAAATACTCACAAACAATAAATGATTGCTATTTAAATGGCTTTGTATAATTTGGAGGAATAAAAGTGCACAAATATCACCCAATAAATTATTTATGCTTTTGTTAACGCTGACTTTAAATTCTTGAGAAACAAATCTGGTTTCAAATGGTGTGTGTAAAAATAAACTTAGCCCTTCATAATTCCCCCAGGAAATAAAATGGTCATTCCCTTATGATTATATACATGTATGTACTATTACACTGTCATAAATATTTTTTTATTACTGTATGTACATTAAAAAAATTGTATTGGTTTTGTATTTATATCAATTTCTTTGTAGGAAGAAAAGAAATTGTGGACATCTGTGCATCCATCAGTGCAATGCATATGGTTTCCAGGAAGATGATGACAAATTTCTCCCACAAGCTCATTGATAAGGATCATTTTGAGGAATGACCTAGTGGACTCCCATAGGAGGTTGGCTGCTCATAAAAGTGGCTGCTCATAGCATGCTCTACTGTATATAATGACTTATATAACCCATGATGGACTGTGGTATCACAAATGCATCATTTACCTGAAATTATATATCCACTTCAATTTTGATAACTTGACATATTATATCAAGAATATACAACCACATTCTTGATTATATTTAACACTTTATATTTGCTTAAACAAGTTAAAGGTATTTGGTGAAATGAGATATTTCTTGCTGACTTTAGAATGTCAGTTGTGTTGCTTATCAATTTTCATGTTGAGATTGTCAAGGTTGAATTAGATTTAAAGAAAATATTTGATAACATAAAAGAGTGCTACAATAAAATGTTTCATGGCACAAATTGATAGTCTATTTCACTCAAGTGAATCTTGAGTGCCCATTGTCAATAAAAAGTTTAAAATTTAGACTTTTTCTCATTTTTATAGTAGTTATGGTGTATTTTATGCCTCCGCCAGCCTGCGGCCGGAGGCATCCTGCGGCAAGAGGCATTATGTAGTCGGGTTGTCCGTCTGTCTGTCCGGCCGACTGTCTGTCTGTCCGTCCGGATTATTTTTTTTGAATGGGAGGGTAAGACAGGAAGGGGGGATGATCCATGTCAATTAAAAAAATTCAGGCAGGGTGGGCACATGGAGCTACAATAAAAGGAGGGTTTTAACAAATATTTATTTTAAGTGTCTTTTTTTCATTTATTGCAGTAGCCTCTGTGGATTACATTTATTTACGCGCGGAGGGTCAGACTGAGGGGTTGGGGGGTCAAGTCCAATTTCATTTTCTTGCCATGGGGGGATGTGGGAGTGGGGGGTTCAAAACAAATTTGAACAAAAAATACGGGGGGCAAGGCAATTTTTTTTTTTTTCTATAACCTCAGCCCGGATTACTTTTTTTTCAAATGTGAGGGTAAGGCAGGAAGGGGGGATAATACAGGCAAATTTAAAAAATTCAGGCAGGGTGGGCACATGGGGGTTTTAACAAATATTTATTTTTAGTTTTTTTTTCATTTGACGCAGTAGCCTCTGTGGACGTTTATTTACCGGGTGGTTCAAAACAAATTTGAACAAAAAAGTAGGGGGTAAAGGCAATTTTTTTTTTTTTCTGTAACTTCTGTCTGGAATACTTTTTTATCAAATGGGAGGGTAAGGCAGGAAGGGGGGGTTGATCCAGGCCAATTAAATCTTTTTGTTTAGGGGTGTTGTGCACTCAAGTTTCAGGTGTTTGGTCGCGATGCGCAAGAGGGATATCAACACTTTATTCATGTGCAGTTATATAGCCCCAGTGCCTGAAACAGGCTTCGGAGAGGACGACACGGCTACAGTAGGCCCTATATATCTTCACGTAACTAAATTTGGGAAAAAAGTCAAAATATTGAAAAAATAGAAAAACAAATAGCACATGCGCCCCTAATATTTTTTTTTACGGGCACATGCATCCGTAGGGCCTATATATATTGGTTATTTAAATTTAACCCTGTAAACCACCTTGTCTGATGTCAGTAGACCCTAATTCATTTCAGAATTATGGACTCATTATAACCTATTAGAAAAAAGATAGACTAGTCTACCTGTAGATGTGTCAAAATTGGTCTCAAGTTAAATTAGGCCTAGGTCTAGTCTATATCTTGAAGTACTGAAAAATTATGAGCATGAAATACACATCAAAAATTTGCAAAACTAGGTCTATAGGCCCCTAGTCTACATTTAAAAAATATTTGGCAATAGAAGGGGTGCCCAATGCATATACTTGCCTCGTGGCCCAACTTCCCTCCCTCTCCCGTAGGCCTAAAGTCCCCCGCTACAGTCACCTTAGCTGTTGTCACTGTCACTCCCTGTTGACAATTCCATGAAATCGGAAAATCCAATTACTAGAATTAGCCTCAAATTTAGTGGCAATATTTTTTTTTATAAAGTAGTAGACTAACTGTTAGATTATATTATCCATATTATTGATTTTTCCGACTGTCACTTGCCCGTTTGCCAGCGTACAACTTCTAGCTGTCTGTCACTGTTACCGCCGGTTCGCTCAAATGTGCTGTCACTCCTCACTCGATCCATCGGTTGACAAACAATCGGCGGCAATCGGCGAGTCGGTTACTTGTACAGTTTTGCTATTTTACTTCATAAAATACGACGTTATAAGTATAATTTTCAATATGAATTTGTTTATTAAACATTTATTTCAATAAAATGAGGTGATAGTAATGTTGTCATCCATTGTAATGTTTATTTTGGCCTGTTTTCTGAACCGGTACCGACACGGCTTCTCTATAACATGTAGTTTTTTTAGGCTGTGTTTGGGAAATGTACTCCTCCAAACCGGCATCTGGCTCGCCCATGTAGTAACACTTCCGGTTTAGTACTGTCAAGTATACAGCCAATGAGAGTGGCATATCTCGTTATTATAATATCTCTGCTATAAGTAAGTTAAAACTATGGTCACTTCGTAGCAATCGGTAAAATAGTTATTAAGAAGTGTATCGTTTTTTATACATATTGATACTATTTCCGTAAAAAAACCTTGCTGTAAAAGATATTCTAGGTTTAGGTCATAATATGTCAATGGTAATGTCAGATAGACTACTTACAAAAAGATTATGTGTATTGCTTTTTTATTGGGAAAATATAGTGCAGCGTAATTGGCACATTTAGGACACAGGGCATACAGGGCACCAGGACGACAGACAGACAGACAAACACACTAACGGCCGGATGCACGGACGTTTTGACACACAAATCTATATTAATACAGTTTGTTTTGTGTACGTCTGTGCTTGAACACATGACAGGTGTTTTTCAAATCATTGCATTTAGGAATGGAGTGCAATTTCATGTGACGAAAGCTTGACATTATAAGCTAGTTCAAACAGATCGAAACAAAACTACTAAAACAAATTGAATTTAAACATAATAAGAGTAACTTTTCAATGCATGTAAACAGATAACAATTATACAGAAAACAGTTGCTTCTTTCATAATTCATTGTAGTTAAATATTATTCAGCATGATACATGTGATAAACACGACAAATGCTTTTTTGCCAATTTTGGTATAATTAAGGTATTCTAACAGTCAGAAACACATTCAAACAAAATATTAGGATAGATTACATTCAAACCAGAGAAATGAAAAAATCAGACCATTCTAAATATAATAGGAATAGGTCGATATGCCTGTAACCCGATGATCATGATCATTGGTAATTGAACTTTTTTGTTAAATATATTAAGCATTTGATCTACTCGTTCAGATAATTTAAAACAGGTCAAAACAATGTTTTAAAAAATAGTACGATCTGGATAACATAATAGAAGTATCTGGATATCCCTGTAAATTGATTGTAAATTATAAGAAACGGATTTATAATGTTTACTTCATTGGTGATTGTAATCATTATATGTAGATATTTAGCTTCTGACATCCTCGACTAATGCATTTTGCCAGTTTATTTAAAGTAAATATATTGACACAAGTTATTAGAGACTCATCTCCAGAAATTCATCTCCAACATTGCCCAACTCGCATTTGCCCAACTCGCATTTGTTACATTGAATTGGTGTCAGCTTGTACTCAGTGGACACACCACTGCCAACAGAAAGCACTGTCCGGTGTTGAATGGTTGATGGCCAGAGCCGGCGATGGTGGACCAGCGTTGAACCGGCATTGGGTTGACGTGTCGTGTTGCTGGGCATAGTGTGGTAGGCCACTTGGCCGCTGATACGGGTCCACTTAGCTATCCAGCAAACACGGGGTATTCACACAATGCTGTTTCAATGTTGGCTCAACATTAAAACAGCATTGTGTGAATGACCCGTGTTTGTTAGGTATTAGCTATCAATCTTCAAGCTGCTGGAGGGGAGATATCTTCAGTTTTTGTTTAACAAAACGGTGAATCTTTTAGTTTTTATTAGTAGTTCGAATAATTCAGTTCCAAAAGGACATGATATTTGGAATGTTCTACAACATCACTAAGAAATTATTTTTGTAAATAAAATGAGGATTTCCCCTGTAGGCCTACTTATATTCAGAAGAAATAACTATTTTTGTTTTGTCTGTGTTAACCCATGCTGTGAAATGAAACATGTTTTCGCGTGCTCGCCTTTCCCTGTTTGTGTCAATACATTTGTAAAACGGAGATAACAAAATTAATTTCTAGGCCTACATGAAATGGACAACAATCCCACACGCAAAGCTTAGATGAAGAACTTGCAATTGACATTTTCAATCATTTTCAATCAATATCACGGGAAAGTATGGATCATTATACAGGATCACGTTTGGACTGATAGGCCCTGTTAATGTAAGATTGATTAGTATCATCTCACGTTAGTCTCCTTGCAGTTAACCCTTTAACCGCCAAATTATTCAATCTGAATTTTCACCCACTTGAAGTTGTGTCTCGCTGACGCGACCCACAACTTCAAATGAATGAAAATTATTCAGATTTGACAAAATGGAGGTCAACTGTTTTCAAATATTGCTGATTGATGTCACATTTTATCTTCAACATGTTTAAAAGTTGGTACTTAATGAGCTAATAAAAAATGAAAACTCTAAGATGTGCGGCACCGGCGGTCAAAGGGTTAATGGATCGTAACTGTCACTTTATAACGTGGTAGATATGACCCTTTGATATCAAGGTGGGCATATTGAAGCCCACTAGACCTACGTTGATACGTGTGAGTGTACTAACCCTTATAACACTGATGTCGACTACAGTGGACATTCTGTGTTTTCATTAGCACCAGGATTATCCTTGATAACTGGTTGTTAAAAGAAAAATATGCCTTCAAGATTGAAATACTGATATATGCTGGGACTTAAATTTCACAAATAACATACATTTTCAGTCACTTGAAGTTGTGTATCGCGGTAGAGAGACACAACTTAAATTGACTGAAAATTTGAATTGAATAGCTCAGTGTTATAAGGGTTGATCTAGTGTTCAATGGGGGTCGATAGTAGACGCTGAAGAGATGGATGGAATGGCATTGGGACTTTATTCACGAAAAATATTCATTGCCCCTTTTCTCGCTGAGCTATTTAATTATTTTTGTTACCCACTTGAAATTGTGCCTCGCCACCGCGATCTACAACTTCAAGCGAGTAAAATTAATACCATCAATTTTCTTAATTTGATACCAAACGTTTGCAAAATGGTGAAGTTTAAACACGCCCCCCCCCCTCACCGCGGGTGGCGCGGAAAGGCCACCTCCTGGCAGATCGTCCAATTAATTTTCACTAATTACTAATTACACTTATTACTGTGGTCGCCAAAAGGCGACCTCTCGAGTCAGGCCATTGTATATCTATATAACTCAGCAGTGAAAGGGCTTAATTGGCCAATAGAACGGATTTAAAACCACTATGGTCGTGCTGAGCGGGTAAAGGGTTATTAGAAATATTTAGTGTATTGCCATATGTCACAAAATAAGTTTCGTGTATTTTGTTTGGTGGAGGGTGAAGAAAAAATAGGTTGTAATTTTTTTCCTAGGTCGGGAAAATGCAAAAAAATGCGAAATCGAAGATGTTTTATACCCGCTATACATGTTAAAAATGATTCGAAAGTGCAGTTTCACACATTAATGGAAAGGGATATAATAATCGAGAATCAACATTTTTATCAGTTTTTGTGGCAGGGTTGGACATATCAAGGACAACACCCTACATACTGGACCAGCAATAAACCAGAGTATGGCGGATAATCATTCTGAGACCTGTCAGAACCAGAGGTATGGACCTGTCGTCTGACCTCTTTGTCGATATATCCAGTACCCCAGGTGCAGGTCTCCCCTATGTCTACTCAACCCTCCTCTCTCTATTGCATCTTAACCGTTAGAGCACTGAGCCAAGAAATTTAAATTTTCAGCAACTTGAAGTTGTGTCTCGCTACCGCGATCCACAACTTCAAGTGACTTAAAATTAGTTTAATTTGCTAAATCTAGGTTGAAATGTATTTGATTATCACAGATTTATGACATATTTAATTTCTAAAACCTGGTTATACAACACAGTTAAAATATGAGAGAACAATACTATAGTCAACTGTAGTCGACATCGCTGTGCTAAGGGTTATGACATTGCGGACATCCATATTTCGATGAGAAATGAGTATTAGAACATTCCGCTGCCAAAAACACTAAATAAATGTAATCGTAAACAATATGTGTATTTTTATTACGCTTGTATAGATAGCCATCTCATCTTTGAAAGTCACAAAGCCACGTCTTCTAAATGAAAGCTATTTTATTTTATTATGTAAAAAAATCAACATTTTGTCATAGTAATCATGGTAAAATCTGGCACCATATAAAGATGACCAAGTTTTCTTAATTATGTTCAATGATAAATCCTCACCATGATTGAAATGAATGGACAAAACGACTGACAACTACTGAATTCTGACAATTCGCTGAGGTTCCACATTTTATGTCACCAGTGATTTCACAATTGCAACTTGTAGAATCAACATATCACGTACAATTAAGTAAAATATCATGAAAAAAACATGCATCACAGACACTAGACACTGTGCTTCTGTGGTTTGTATTTATTTTTAATCAGGAGGCTTATGTACGTAAAATAGACCGTACCTGCAAATTATGAAAGACATTTTTGGGTATAAAATTTTGTTTAATACTTTTCTCAACTACGTTTTTTATGAAGAGCCCTAAGATGTAACCCCGCTAAGGGCAATACTGCTGTTATTTGCCATCTCTCTGTAATTTTTTGGTCCATTTAAACAAAGTCAATTTTAGATTTTAAACATCACGGAATCCATTGGACAGGGTTTAAAACGCAAAGGAAAAATACATGACATAGTATCGTTACCTCGGGTTTGTTTCGCGTGACCGAGAATGTGTTTTCAGACACAGTTTCGCTGTAAACAACTCTTTCTTCAAAAAAGAAAATCAAAAAATTTCATTGAAAATACATAATAACCACCTTGCAGAATTTCAGTAAGTACAATTATTGATTAGCATTACTTAACATTCGATACTGCCACTTTTAAGTGTCTTTATAATACGTCAAAAACAGTGAAATGTGTATATGAAAATGAATAATGTACATCTGATGACGTGAGAGTGGAGTGATTGAGCATGGTGGGATATTGAGAGTGTCTTACTGCATTTGTCCGACAGGGGGTCCAGTCTAGTTGATTTACCACTATATATGGCGGGTATGTGATTTAATGCTCGGGGGCAGTGGCGTCTCGCTCAAAAACTCGGCTATCCTCTGGTCATATGTTCTCAATAGTGCATTAGTTCTCCTGTTCAGCCCGAGAATTGACCTGATGTCAAACATTATTGATTGACTGATTTATAATCAAAATTGAGAAATCAGAAGGTCACAGCAAGGCCAAATCTAAGATGACCGCCATTAACCTATAATGTATCATGATCAATTTTTTTAACACTAGCATTAAGGGGTATTGTCAAGTTAAAAAAATCCGAGAAAAAACACCTGGGAAGTGGGTGGGTGGGTCAAGCCCCAACTCGGATTATTATTATTATTTGTGTGTTTTTGTGTGGTTTTGTTGTTGTACATGTTTCCAAAAAAAGTAAAAAATAGGATTTGATGGCCTGGCCAATCCGAGTTTTTCTCGGATTTTTGATTTTTTTTAAACTTGACAAGACCCCTATGTGTAATACCTCTTTTCCTTATGATTTTGTAAGGTGAAGTCAGTTTACATGTTATTTTCGTGATCAAAGTCAAATATCAAGGTCACAGCTAGGTCAAATGGACAGCATTATCCTATGCCATAATCATATAGATTTTTTTTCACTTACTAGAATTAGGCGTAATGCCACGTTTCCAAATTGTCTATATTCCGGTATATTTTTCAAATGACCTTAATGTCGGCCATTTTGAATTTGACCTCTTTGTGAACTTGCCCACCATAAAATTTGGTAAACTTTTTTTTCTATAACCACAAGTTCATTATGTACCCAAATGCAACAAAAACGGTTTTCTCAGTTCTTTATTGACCAGACTAATAGGCCTACACTCTTTGTTCACATGGAAGTCATAGCCAATGTCCTACAGTATATTACAACAGCGTAATTCACTGGACCTATCTGTGCTAGAGTAAGTTAACACTTGTTCTGCTTATATTACGCATAAGCCAATGCACCGCCAGGTAGCTATCTTTACTGTCGAATTGAAATATTATATAAATAAGTATTAGCAAAACATTTCAATCATGATAATGATGCCAAAATAAAGATATTTTGTTATTTATTGTTTTCATATATATTAAAAACGTATGGTTTTGTAGAATAATCTCGTCACTATCTCAATTATTGACGAAACTATAATTTTAATGATTTCACGGCGGCCATTTAAATTTTGCCATATCGATTTGACGATTAAAGTTTCCATGCGTTTTATTGTATTTCCTGATATCGAAAATATAAATAAGTAAAGTCTCTATCTCAAATATTGAGACAGATATGAAAACTTTAGTGATTTCGTGGCG
>OZ024909.1:13815008-13913991 GCA_964017125.1 Flabesymbios commensalis
TTCAATGTTTATTGGGGCAACGCCACAGCGGAACTTGCCATCGTGGTGCTTCAATCGGCTTAACATAAATATCTGTCGCATACTGGTTTTTAAACAATCTATATGTTCTCAATTTATTTAGGCCGTTTCCCCGTTTAGCTTCGACCTTCTCCAGATTTTCCATACAATGTTAGTGGTGCATTGAGCATCGGTGTGTTATCAATGGACTAGCATTGAACATGCAATGGGTCGATGTCTCATGTTGGCTGCGTAACTAACCGGCAAACACGGGTACGTTCGCCCGGTGCTGTTTCGGTGTTGGGCCAGCGTCATAGACGGTGGGCCGGCATTGAATCAGCATTGGGTCGACGTCTCGTGTCTGCTGTGTACCAGCCCATTTTACAATTATAATTGTCTTAGTGGATTGATGATAATGTTGCAAATGGGTAAAATAGATAAATGATATGAACTTTAACTGTTTATCATAATCATTTATATATCATTTCATTTCTATCATCTCATATTATCATAATCAGTTTTTATCATAAGAAGCTATTGTATACACATGTCTTATTGGGTTGATATATTATTGTACAGTCTCTTGTAACTCACATTGAGTGACCAGTCACTACTTTAGTAAAGTGTCATTTATGTATGATTTGTATTCATAATGTAAACTGGATGAGATATTAATAAAGATTTACTTACATACTTACATCGTTTATCATAATTAATGAGAGTGTCGCAGTAATTTGAATCGCCCGGGATACTCGTGAACGAGTACTTCATGAGGACAATTTTGTAAGGCAAGAACGACTTCGCATACAATCATACATGTACATTATGTTGAAACTTTTAACGGACTGTCCACGTGCCACAAAATGTATGTCAGTGTCGAAGCAGGAGAACTGTGATGAAACTTTTCCGTTATATGTTGTGTTCAGATTATATACATATGCGCCATAGGCTCGTATCAGACCCAAAAATATTATCATTCTATAAACATTTTCGGCCAGAACATTTTCTTAGCACCTTTGTCACCTTTGTCAATGAAGCAACGCATGCTTAGAAATACACCGTATCTGTAGCCACACCATCAAGAAGTGGCACCAATTATGCACACTTATGCGTGAATAAATGGTATCCACTTGGTGTTGCTATATAATTTAAGGCGAAATTGTAGAAGCACTTGAAAGGAAACTTCCCCCTCGAGGTCTATAATGGAGCAGTTTCGCACCAGACTGTACTCTACAAACGTTCAGTAGTTTTTCCTTTATATTTTATAAATAATCGCAGGTCACCAGTGATAGCTATGGCTTGTCTGAGATCGCCAACATAAACAAGACGACTAAGGCCGACATAATCCGCGGCTGGTTATAGGGGCCTACAGGGTGCATCATTACCTGTAATGAAATGAATGGGGTTTAGGCCAGTTTTGTGCACAAAGGATAAGCTGCATGGGCCAGGAGAACCTCCTGAGGATGATGAGATGAATAAAATGACACTGCCCTTCAGATACAAAATTCGAAATTCGAGCCCTGATCACGCCTGTAAGATGATTTTCATGATGTCATGAGCTTTTTTTATGAGCAGACATGAACAGTTCATGAACAGCTCAGCAATGTTGTAGAATGGAGTTCATGAACATTGTACATTATTACACAGAACTGAACAGAAAACCGATAACCTATCTATTTTAAGATATTATGTATTCCGTGGTTGATAAACTAACTCAGAAAAACTCAATTTGCTAATTAATTAGTTAACTAGCCATTGCGTAGTTGACACTATACTCGCCAGGGTAATTAGGCTATCATTCACCGCAGTTCATGAACTTTCATGAACAAACCATGAACTAAATAATGAGATTAATCGAGTTCAATACAAATCGACAATAAAGTACACGTATTAGTTTGGGGATAGTGTGAGTGTGTACAGTAAATAAAACTTACCATGTAGAGCCAACAAATTGTACAATTAGGCAACAAATATGATGACGAGAAGCTTTTAAAAACGTTACGACCAGACATTGAATTACTAAGCTACAAATAATCCGTTATTCGTGAACACGTTTAAGCATAATAATTTGTGTAAGCGATCACGTTGAAAATGAAACCACATTAAAAAAAGGGCTGAAACAGCACAATCCCCGACTGATATAATACTGAATATCACGCTTAAGTTTAAAAGAAGGCAGGCGAGATGCTTAAGATGCTCATGAAATCATTCAAATGAACATTGGAAAAACATTTCATGACTTTATGTATTCTTCAGTGTTCATCGAGTGCTCATGAAAAATATACATGAAAATTTCAAAAATATGTCATGAACGATACACGCTCAGCAAAATCATGATTTGCTCATGAAATGAGCATGTCAAGCCTACTTAATGAATGTGACATGTTCATATATAATTCATCAAGTTTTCATGAAATTTTTCTAAACCTTTTCAAAAAAATTTCGCTATTATGAGTTTTTCATAAAAAGATCATGAACTGCTCTTAAACATATCAAGAGCATCATGAACATATTTTAATGAATATAGTTCATGAACTTCATTCTAGAACATTGCTGAGCTGTTCATGTCTGCTCATAAACAGCTCATTACATCATGAACATCATCTCACAGGGGTTGAGAGCGATAATGCAAGTACGACTAGAGAAATGGTCAATATTATAATTTGATTATACATTTAAAAACTAAATACTTTATACCGTATAAAATAGCCGTAGCTGCTATTTTTCCAAAATGTATTGTTTGTATAAGAATATAAGTTGTTTGCTATTGTAAATGAATTAGATTTGGGAAGTGTTTGGATGTAGGGTAGACTTTCTCAAAAATCAACAGCTTCTGGTTTTTGTAATGTAGAAAATATATTTAGATTATAATACGATCACAATGCTTTTTGTTTCCTGATATTACCAAAATTGATACGATATTTATTCATTGTCAGATATTAAATCTTAACTTGCATGACCAAATTGAACTATACTGTAAAATTCGATTAGTAGTACACCATGTAGTACTGCAGGCTACATTATAGCAAGGGAATGTTATTTGACAAATTATTTGTCAAATATAGTATAGTATAGTTGCATGCTTAATGGCAGATTTACTGAAAGTGATGATAATTATACACGTATAAAAAATGGCAAGCCCGTAGTAGATTACATAATATGTTTACAGGAACAATTTTCTTCATATGTTAATTTTCAAGTAGAAACATCAGTTCAATTATCTGACAAATATTGTACACAAGGGTTAATATCCTCCAAGTTACATCCACCTGACCATGCTATGTTGAGTGTATCTCTTGTTACATGTAATTTACCTGTTTATGAAAAAAGTCCGACAAAGGTGACCTCAAAGTATAATTTCAAAAACATATCTGAGCAAATCATGAATAATGCAATTTGGAAACAATCAATTAAAGAGACTATATCTTAAATGTGCACATGACCAAGTTCATGTCGATGCGATATATGAAGAATTTGTTGATAATGTACATAATGAAATGAAAGCCTTTTTGAAAAAACTTGACCGCACAGAGCGACCAGATAAAAAGTCATATAAAAAGTTAAAATCATATTAGAATGATGAGCTAAATAAATATTGGAAGGAGAAAGTTTTGGCAGAAAAACATTATTTGAATTGCAAAGGTCCCGCTTCTTAAAAAAAGGATTTATGCATTGTATACAAATCGAAAAGGAAAACTTTTGATAGAGAACTAAGATACTATGAAAGACAATATAATAAACGAAATATATCTAATATTGAGGATCTCAGCTCATCAAGTCCAAATAATTTCTGGAAAACTCCCAATAAACAGACACGTGTCGCTCGGGGTTCAGTACCCAGTATGGTTTATGATAATCATGACAATATGTTTCTTACTTCTGATGAAGACATTGTACGTGATAAATGAAAAAAAATGATTTTTCGTCATTATGCAATGCAACTTTGATTTCACCACATGACGAGCAATATACACAGTTAATTAATATGAGAGAAGATGTTAAATACAATATGTTTCAAAATGATTATAGTAATAATAACAATTTAAACAGTAATATATCTTACGACGAAGTTGATAAATTTATTAGACGCCTCAAACCACACAAAGCATCAGGGTATGTTGGTATATGTAACGAAGTTTTATGTAAACCACAAATCACTTATGTACTGTGTAAGTTATTTCCTCGATTATTTGAATCAGGAAAAACTCCCTCACTATGGAAACGTTGTAATATAGCACCTGTACCTAAATCTGCTATGAAAAATCGTCATGTGCCTATTAACTATTGTGGCATCAGTATTTTATTTTGTGTTGGGAAAATGTATTCGTCCTTATTAAGCAATATAATTTTATTTTATTGTGAACTATGCAATATTCTAGTTGATGAGCAAAACGGTTTTGGGAAAAACAGGTCATGTAATGATCATATTTTTAGCCTATCTAGTATTATACGCAACAGGCTCAATAATGGTAAACCAACATTTGCAGCTTTTTTAGACATTAAAAAAACATCTAATAAAGTGGACAGGTACTTGCTTTTGCTCAGACTATTACAATATGGGATATATGACAAAATTTACTACTCAATTAAGAATATGTATGTAGATAATATTGCTCGTGTCAAAGTAAATAATCTTTTTACCGACTGTTTTAACGTGTCGTTCGGCAAAGTGATAACCTTTCTCCTGCTCTTTTTAATCTTTACATAAATTAATTAGCAATAGAGTTAAAAAAAAAGAATTATGGTGTTGATATTGGCGGCAAAAAAGCTTGTCTATTATAATGCGCTGACGATATTGTAGTTATTGCAGAAAATGAAAGCGATCTTCAAATCCAACTAGACTTTATTAATTAATCGTGTAAGAAATGACGTCTCAACATTAACTATAAAAAATCTAATGTAATTCATTTTAGGGAACGTAATGATCGCCAATCAAACTTTGTATTCCTTGTCGGTCATCTACCTATTTATACTGTACAAACATATACAGATGAACATTTAACATTTTCAGAATGTATACAGACGCGACTGGAAGGGCTTTAAGAGGTTTATTTTTAAAATGTCAAAAATTAAAAGGCTTGGGATATGATTCTTACTGTAAATTATATGATTATTTAGTTGTACCAGTTCAGGATTACGGGGCAGAAATTTGGAACATTGTAAATAAAAAAACAACTGAAAAAATTCATGAAAGAGCAATGAGATATTATCTCGGGAGTTCAAATTCTCACTCTTCTTCCGGCTCTTTATGGGCAAATGGGCAGGTCCGCTGTTAAATATAGACATCACGTGCAATATTAAGATTTTGGAATAGGTTAATTAAAACTCCTGGACATAGATAACTTAAGCAATTTTTTTCAAAGAGACCTAGCGTTAAGCAGAAAACCTAATTGGAGTCATGAAGTATTAAAGTTATTTAGATTGTATGACCATGTTGCTGACAAAAATAACCCTACTATAATGTTGTTTAGATAGAATCTCTAAATTGTCCCGTGAATTTTCAGGAACTAACTGGTAAAATGAAGTAAACCAAAAACCTAAATTAAGCACCTATTTTAATAAAGAAAACACTAAACCCATCAGAGTATGTAAAATCTTATATGTCAAAACATAAACGCAGCTGAATGGCACAGTTTCTAACTGGTATTCATTCCCCCATTCAAAATTGAAACTGGTCGCTTTAAGAAAATTCGTCACACATCATCTGGTAAGCTTCGATGTTTAAATAGTCAAGAAAGAATTTGTGAAATGTGTACCTAAAACAAACCAGAAGATGAAATACATTTTTTATGCTTATGTACCCTTTTGATATCGTTTAGAAAGCCACTTTTTGATGAAGCAATAAAGTTTAATGTTAACGTCCAATCAGTTTTTGGCACTGATAAATTCATTTGGCTCATTAACAACAATAGGGGAGATGTCGTTAACTTTTTGTTAGCTGCATGGCAAACAAGAAGCAGTGTATTTTTTCTGTTATATAATATTTTATTATTATGCTTATAGATGTACTGCTCTGTTTACCAGTTGTTTACCGATCAGTACGAATATAGTTTCTTGTCTGTGCCGGCAAGCGTGGATTCTCTGTTACATGTAACCTAACTTGTGACGGCGAACCCACGTGACTGCCGGCACAGTCAGTTCACAGCAATGAATATATAAATATATCTTTTATTTTCCTTTTTACTATACCAATAGACAAAAGTGACTGGTAAGCCATAATAGGCTAGATATACAAACAATATATTTAAACGATGGTGATAGTAAACATCTTAAAGTATTTATTTATGCTCAGGTGTGAAATAGCGTCTTTGCAAATTGGTATTACACATTGTTTTCTGCGATATTACTAGAGAACAGTGGCGGCTATATTGGATTTATGATCGAACAGTACTTTTGAACAACAAATTATATCTGAAATTAGTTTCTCATATATAATATACTTTAAAAAGTAGTATTAGGCCTACATGTCGTTTTCTGTCAAAAAGAAAATAAACAATATAATTCACAAGCTCAAATAAATGTAGTATAAGAAATGACTTACTGATGCAAAATTCACTTTCGAAAGTGGTATTACACATCCTTCTCTGACGAAAAATAAAATATAAATATTTTTTAAGATGGCATCGGTGGCCATATTAGATTTATGCACGAACAATATCCCAAAATAAACAAAATAGTGGCAGAAATGAGTTTAGCATGCTAATTACAGTTCGAAAAATAGTACTACACATTTTTTCTGACAAATAGTGCAAAATAGGTATTAGTATACTTATTAATATTTCTGACTGATAAAGATCAAACTGGAGCCCAAAAAACAATTTTGACATATTATAGAGATTTTGATAAAACAGCATATGTGATTACTACAACTACTTAAAGTGACACAATCAGGCTAAAATCATAAACAAAATCAATATTTTTTATGGCTCATTGATATATGTCATAATATGTCAACATGTCCATAGTCTAGGTT
The DNA here is from genome assembly GCA_964017125.1 of Flabesymbios commensalis. Classification (NCBI taxonomy): domain Eukaryota; kingdom Metazoa; phylum Annelida; class Polychaeta; order Terebellida; family Flabelligeridae; genus Flabesymbios; species Flabesymbios commensalis. Next base: position 13,821,979 of record OZ024909.1, read on the forward strand.
TGCATACATTTTTTAAACTTTGTGTTGCGCATTTGCCAGTTATGCATGAAATAAAACGAAATTTAAGTTCGGACACGTAATTCCAAAATAAGAAATACGGGAATTACTGATAAATGGGCTTTCAGCACACTTACTACGTTGGCACAGCAGCCCAAAATTTAAAAACTTTCACAATTCTAGTCTATGGACATGCTCCCATCTTATGGCCATAATTAGAAACCAAAATATTTTTTGGAATGATTTAGCTTGATTGTGTCGTTTTAATTTTGTATGTGTTTTTAACTGAAGGCCATGCGTGAGAATGTAATGGTTGAATCTCACCTAAGATCACGATGTCTGATTTATAGGTCGTTAAGTAATCAGTTTAAAACTTTTATGGTAAATCATGTGACTGAGGGATTCAAGGAACATTTACTTATTAAAACGTAACTGTCGATCCGTTGATGTTATTATTGTTTAATATGTTGATCAACAAAAATGACAAAACATTGCTTGAATTCGCTGCAACGAACCAAGTAAAGGCTTACTATAATGACAAAAAGTCGTATGCGTGTGAATGTTAATGGATATATAATTATAATATAATTTTATTTCAAATATATTAATGTTATATGATAACAACATTTTGTGTCAAACTAAATGTTTAAAATACCTGTGTACAAAAAAACCTAGTGCGCTACGCATCACTAGTCGTACTTGTTTATAATGACGCTTTGAAAAAATACGTCAGGGAATCTCAATCGCCCAATAGAACTGGCACCTTCAAGACACACCCCCCAAATTGCATCAAATTGAAGCTGGCCAATTACAACCAGTTTCTGGCAAGCCCGGCCAATTTCATTTATGGCCAGGAAGACGCCAAGGTCCGTAGACACGTGACTTCCATGTCTGTGTTAACTTGACCGACGAATAATTATCACAGGGCCAGTGTTCAGGCCAGACTACCATTATTGTCCACTGGAATAGCAGTCCCCGCCAGGTGACAGACATAGAGTGCGCTATGACGAGGAATGAAGCTAATGAAATGTCACAGCTACGATTGTCCCAGCAACCTGGAACAGCTGCAATTGAGAGTTCTCACAACGACCTAATATGACGACCATAAATATGCATAAATAGACTCCATACTGGCGGCTAAGGATCCCTAAGATATTCATAAGGCTGCTCTCCCGGCCTCCCATGCAGCAACTAAAAAATTGTACGACCCGTGGATTCAAGTTCACTTACAGCACGGTGCATGGCCGCGCTGGACATAGAAAAGTGTACATACACAAAAGTGGTCCTGGTCCAAAGTCCAATTAAATAATTTTTTGACAACACAGTTATCGCTCATAAGAACCAAAACCTTAAAAAAACAGTTTGATTCAAGCTGCTTAAATTTACACTATGTACAACTGAACATGTTTATGGCATAACAAAACAAATATTATTTGTTTTAATTACACCACAAGCACTGTTTATGTCGAATCCAATTATGTTTATTATTGATGGATGTTGGTCTAACAATAAAACCAAGTCGATGTCTCGTGCTTGTATTGGAATACCACACTGCAGCTTGAATAAATGATCTGATCTTGTTGGACCGCTGTTTGGAAACACCCCAGCAAACACGAGACGTCGGCCCAACGTTGAATGAATGTTGGCCCGCCGTCTAAGACGTCGGCCCAGCATTAATTCAACGTTGGGCCGACGTCTCGTGTTAACTGGGATAGCACCTGTGTAAGTGAATTGTTTATCACACATCATCAGTGCTGGGCTGTATCAGGCGGCATAAAGCATAAGGCAATGGCTCAGGTCAAGAGAATACTCAATTGATTCTCATGTGCATCTGGCATCAATGCTCTATTAGCCCTTCCCCTTTAACCCTGTAAGCCCTCACGATGCATTAAAGCATCATTTCACATCACTGTATACAGTTTTAATTTGCCTCCAACTAGGGGTTTTATGATGAAAATCTCCTTGGCACTGCTTTACAATTTTCTTTAGTTTTTCACCCACTTTATATCATCTTCATCCACTACAAGTCGAGAATTGCGGCAGCAATTCGCGGCTTGTAGTGGATGAGATGACAATGGTAAATTCAGGCTCGAAAGGGTTAATCTTCGCTGCATAGCTATTTTTAAATACAATCTTAATCTGACACAATCGTGCACAACCTTGCAACTGCATATATCACAATCTCTGTTTTGACTTGTCTAAAATGTTTTACTTTGCATTATTACTACGAATCATAGCCCAGTAAACATGGGAAAAAATCTGTTAAAACACACCGCTACATTACTTGCTTTGTCCCACCACGATATTCTAAGACGGGAATGGAGAGTTATTGTTGATCAAGTATAGACCAATTATCATGATAGGTATATGGTGCTATAATCAGTCAGATGTGACCGAGCTGTCGATTATGACGGATCCTCATTATGGTTGGATGTGTTTTAAGTCAGTTAAAGCCCTCGGAGCTCCACTTTCTTAGCTGTGGAAAAGGCCTCGGCCTTCGGCCTAGGCCTTTGCCACAGCTAAGAATGTAGAGCTCCTCGGGCTTTATCCTATACGTAAAGATACAAGCACGTTTGTGACGCAGGGTCAGAATTACAGCAGTATTGAGTCAGCATTTCTCAGTTTCTCAGAGCAAGAGACATTTTGCAGGATGGCTGGCGCGTCTTTCTTGAGGTCCGGTCGTGGATGTTTTCAAAGCAGTGATGGAATTATTGCCCCGTGTCTGTGGCATGCCAAAGATAGCATTCAGTGACTACAACGCTGACTGAGCGTTTTGTGCAATAATTTGTCTATTAAACCTTGTGACACGTCTATGACTTTGGCCCAACAATAACACGAATCAGCCAACATTAGGTAAAATACTCCCGTGACGTCAGTCTATTGTTAAAACAGTAGATTTAGATCTACGAGTCTACTGTTATTTTATACTGGTCAGGTCGGGCAAAATTTACGGTTTTAACCATGAAACTGTATGTCTAATATTTAATGGTTTAGCCATACTGACAATGAAATCGAGGTTTTCTGTATGAAATCTTGGAATACATCCACATATTCTGTGTAGTTTAAGTCGAAGAAAGAACCATAGATTCGTAGATCCAAATATACTCGGCGCTTCGCGCCTCGTACATATGGAGGCCATTATCATAAATGTGACTTCTGATAAACTGAAGGGTTAAAAGCAAATCGCGCCTCGTACATATGGAGGCCATTATCATAAATGTGACTTCTGATAAACTGAAGGGTTAAAAGCAAACGACTAGATTTCTCTCATTCCTTATGCTCCAGTGAGTCATGCCCAGGTGGTCGTCCATTTGGGAAAAGCATTTTTTAAGCCACAAGGTCAAATAAAGGTCAAATGACTTGATGACTACAAGGTGAAATATGATTTTTCAACAAATGAAGCTAGGAACAAGTATAATACCTAATTTTCATGTGATTTTGACTGGACAATCCATTTCTGATTTTTTTAAAATAATTTAAGGTCATCTTCAAGGTCAAAGGGTCAATTTCAAGGTCAAGCAAGGGAAAATGTCATTTTTAACAAATAAAGCTATGAACGTGTGTACTACCTATTTTTCATGGGATTTCGACCGAAAAAATCCAGTGGTGGCATTATTTTAGTGATTCAAGGTCATCTTCAAGGACAATTTCAATTCAAGGTCATCAAAAAGTTAATTCTGAGGTTAATAATGTGAAACTATTATTTTTACCAAACGTAGATAGCAAAATAAGTGTAGTACGTTTTTTTATGTACTTTTGAATAAATAATCCACTTATGCTACTATTTAGATGACTAAAGGTCATTTTTCAAGTTTAGTGTGTCAATTTCAATGTCAGGCAAGCAAAAATATGATTTTTAACAAATAAAGCTTGAAATAAGTGTAATACCTCTTTTTCGTGTGATTTTGACTGAAAAATCCATTTGTGGTTTTATTTTGATGATATTAGGTGATCCTTCAGGTTGAAAAGTCAATGTCAAGGTCACTGTGTGTATTAATTTGATAGATATAACACTTTCGATTAAATCTGGAACACGTGACAAGCGTACCGCTGGCGACAGGGGCATCCGGGTAATAATTAACAACAGAGATACGAGTCTTCCTGACAACTGGAAAAGTTTTTTAGTTCTTGGACAAAAAAAGCTAACGTTGCAGTTTTCTCTCTGAGGAGCTGTGTGAATACCGTGTTTCAGAAGACAAGCACCTGGTGGTGAGTGGTGGGTTTGATCAGTGTGATCATGTTTTTTCATCAATGAGCCAAATCATGTATCATCGGGATACCAACGTGCTTGTTTTGCTGATAGCATTGTACCCACAGTTGTCTGGTGAAATTTGAATAAAAGCTGGCACATTTCGGAAATGAAACACATAGCCGTGCACAACCAGTCAATTCGGTTCAATAGACCAGAAGACAGCATGGAAAGTACTCTCTAGCAATCCTACTCCTCTATGTCCGTTTGGAGTTGTTATTGCCACACCTGGGGGGATGTCGAAAGCAGAAACATTTGCCTGTCGCCTCTAATGCCATACAGATCCCTCTATTACAGACACAAATACAGAAAGGTGTGTGATTTTCGGTAAGGTTAAAAAAACTCCTGACAGTCTTCCACCTACGCATGCTGCTTTAAATCTTCATCCCTAAAGAGCGTATTACCAAGCACATGTATGACGACAATCAAAACCAGTCCAAAACCACAACTTCCATCTCCTCAGGAGTATGGCTGGAGGATGGAAGACAATGCACTCTACCCTTTGTTAAGGAGTAAAGAGCCTGTTTTCCAAGGCTGCATTGAGCTTCTTAGCTTGTCACTTGTGGATACTCCCAGACTGGTGCACAATGTCAAATAAGGCAATGCTTATACAATACGCGTGGGCTACGCTACACCATGGCATGTAAATGTTTGGGAAGTGACTCGTGCAAAAATCCAAATGATTGCGATATTGACAGTTCGAATAATTAATATGTTGGCTGCTTTATGTTCTTCTTTAGTTCTTTGTATAGTTATGTATGTTTATTCCTTTTGGTTTTGGCAGAAAGTTTGATGCCTAAGAGTAAATCACGATATTGTATATCTGCAACATGTCACAGTCAAAATACAATTTATTCAATCGTTTAGCACGTATTTATGTGTGAGCAAGGTATATTATATATGGATAGTATGTGTGTATTATTGATTACAAACCTCCCTTAAAGTAGCTGAGTTTGTTTAACTGGGGGTTATCCTATATTTTTTGTTATAATTTTGCCCGGATTATACACGTATAGCATAACTGAATCAGATACAATGTATTCACTTTTCATCTTGTATTTGTGGACAGGGTATATCATATAAAGATTCTATATGTGTACTATTGATTACAAAGTTATGTAAGTTAATTCCCTATATTTCACTAGATAGTATTTCTGCCGCTTCTATGTCAATATAAAAAAGACAGTCCACATAGACAGGAATGATTATTGTTGTCATAAAAGACAATATGATCCTTAATTACAGATTATCTTTCCAAATTATTTTATCATTTTGTTATCAGTTTTTTTAAATATTGATGTTGAAGCTTTCTGATAGCTTTCTGTTATTATAAATAGTTGTTTGATTTCCGACTACTTCAGGTAATGGTTAGATTTACATATGTATATTCTTCATATTCTACTCTATATCAATGCGTAGTTGTAGTAGTAGTAGTATTTTATTTTTGTCTCACCCGAGATACACAAAACAATACATTAATGTTTCAGATTTGAACAAATGGCGGCCATCTTAGATGTTTTACCTAAAATGCAATTCCAAAAATATTTTCTGGCAACGCCACTGTGTCGGGCATACCTTAAAACCCTATAATATACATCAAAACATGAATCTGCCTCTATTGTGTTGAAAATGATATCAATTTATTGTTTGACCTTGAACAAATGGCGGCCATCTTGAATTTTTCACACACAAACACACAATGTAATGTCGAAGATATTTTCTGACAACGCCACTGTGCATACCTTAAAACCCTATAACAGACACCAAAAACATGAATCTGCCTCTATTGGGTTGAAAATGATAACAATTTATTATTTGACATGAGACAAATGGCGGCCAGAAGCATGAAGCCGCTCCAATTCTGTCGAAAATTATGTCAATTTGAAGTGTGACCCCGTCCAAATGGCGGCCATCTTGGAAAATGGCTGATTTTCTGATTTACGCTGTAAATTGAACAAAAACACCTAGTAGAATATTGATGCTAGAGGTATCCTATTTTCAAAATAACTGTCAAAATTTACTCTTAAGGTAATGTATACGGGACTTTGTGGTAGGGCCTGGACTATTAAGGTTGGAGTGCGAACAAGAAAAGTTAGGCGCCATCCTGGAAAATGGCCACCGACCCACCGCAGTGCCAAAACATCATATTCGAAAATATCCACTAGCCCTACTTTTACAAAAAATACAATATGAATTAAAGCTGGGGTTGATATATTGTCGCTAAAATAAATGCATGCGGTGGCGGCTGCTGCGCGTCGTCGACGACTGCGCGTCACACGGCGTCGGCGTCGGCGGGCACAGCGTCGACACGGGACCACATTCAAAGCAATATGTACAGGAATGCAGCTTATTGATGGAGACATACATATGGGATAAAAGGCCAACAAAATATATTTTTCAAATAGTATGTCGATAAAATTGCTCATTTTCTCATTTTGCCAAGATTTCACATGACATGACCTCATTTGACCTCATTTGACCCCAAAATTAATTCTCCAAGTGGACGACCACCCAAATGAGGGAGACATATACCCAAGGGAATAAATGGCATAGGTCGTTTTCTTTTAACCAAAATGTTTATCAGAAGTGATTTCTAGACCAGTAATTGGATATGGCCTCTAGACTAGTAATCCATTTTAGAACAGTTGCGGCTATCTTAGATTTATGATCGGACAGTACTTCTGAACAACATATTATATTTAAAATGAGTTTCTCATATGAAATATACTTGAAAGTGGTATTAGGCCTACATGTCGTTTTCTGTCACAAAGAAAATAAACAATATATTTTACAAGAGTGTGGTGGCGGCCATCATGGAGTTATGGATGAACAATATCTCAAATTAAAAGTAGTACAGTATCAGGAATGACTTACTGATGCAAAATTCACTTTGGGAAGTGGTATTACACAACCTTCTCTGACGAAAAAATGAAAAATGTTTATTTTTAAAGATGGCATTGGCGGCCTTCTGAGATTTATGTACTAACAATATCTAAAAATAAAAAATAGTGGCAGAAATGAGTTTAGCATGATAATTACAATTAGAAAATGGAACTACACATCTTTTTCTGACAAATAGTGCAAAAGTGTGGGTCATATTAGTTTTTCTGACTTACAAAAAACAAACTGGACGACAAAAAACCCATTTTGACAAGTTAGAGATCTTGATTAAACAGAAAATGTGATTACTACAACTAGGCCTACTTAAAGTGACACAATCAGGCTAAAATCATAAAAAAATCAGTATTTTTTTCCGGCTCATTGATATGTCCATGATATGTCAACATGTCCATAATAGAATTGCGTAAGTTTTTTAAATTTTGTGTTGCGCATTTGCCAGTTATGCAAGAAATAAGGGCGAAATTTAAGCTCGGACATGTATTTCCAAAATAAGGAATACGGTAATACCTGATACATGGGGCTTCCGGCACACTTGCTACGTTGCTACAGCAGTCCAAAATTTAAAAGACTTCCACAATTCTAGTCTATGGACTAGAATGTTCCCATCTTATGCCCTTATTAAGAAACCAAACAATTTTTTTGTGATTCTAGTTTGATTGTATCGTTTTAATTCTTTATGTGTTTTTAATTGAATGCCATGCGTGAAAATGTAATGGTTACATCTCACCTAAGATTACGATGTCTGAATAATAGGTCGTTTGGTAATCAGTGTGAACAAATTATGGTAGATCATGTGACTGAGGGCTTTAAGGAACATTAATTTATTAAAACAAAGCTGTTGATCCATTGATGTTTTTATTGTTTAATATGTTGATAAACAAAAATGACAAAACATTGCTTGAGAGCGCTGCAACGAGCCAAGTAAAGGCTTTTTTGTAATGACAAAAAGTCATATGCGTGTGAATGGTAATAGATATATAATTATAATATAATTTCATTTCAACTATATCAAGATTATATGATAATAACATTTTGTATCAAGCTAAATGATTAAAATACATGTGTACAAAAAATCTAGTGTGCTACGCATCACTAATCGTACTTGTTTATTATGACAAGAATACGTCAGGGAATCCCTAAACTCAATCAGCTAATATAATAAGACTGGCACCTCTAAGCCACACCACAAAATTAAATCAAATTAAGGCTGGCCAATCACAACCAGTTTCTGGCGCAATGTGTAGTCATAGGGCTTGCCTGGCAAGCCCGGCAAATTTCATTTATGGCCAAGGTCCGTACAATACTGTAAACGACACTACATCCGGGGAAGTGACCTTTGAAAAATGTCTGAATTTGGGGATTACCTATTTTTATCTAAAAATAACAACTAGTCACAAACATTCACCACTGGTGCCTACCAGAGCCTACATGAAGCTCAGCCGCGCCGCGTAGGGTGGCTCAGGGAACCAGAGTATCACAGGGTCAGCGTTCAGGCTAGACTACCCATTGTCCTCTGGAATAGCAGTCCCCGCCAAGTGACAGACATAGAGTGCGCTATGACGAGGAATGAAGCTAATAAAATGTCACAGCTACGATTGTCCCAGCAACCTGGAACAGCTGCACCTGAGAGCGACCTAAATCATAAACATGCATAAATAGGCTCCATGCCGGCCGCCAATGATCCAGAAGATATTCATAAGGTTGATCTTCCGTTCTCCCATGCAGCAACTAAAAAATTGTACGGCACGTGGATTCAAGCTTACTTACAGCACGGTACATGGCCGCGCTGGACATAGAAAAGGTGTACATACACAACAGTGGTCCAAAGTCCAATTCAAGCATTTTTTTACAATACAATTATCGTTTACAGCAACCAAAACCTTCAAAAACAGGTTTGTTCAAGCTGCTTATACTTACAATATGTACAACTGAAGATGTTTTGTGGCATAACAGAACAAATATTATTTGTTTTAATTACACCACCAGTACTGTTTATGTCGAATCCCAATATGTTTATTGCTGATGGGATAGTGGTCTAACAATAAAACAAAGTATTGGGATACCATACTGCAGCTTAAATGAATGATCTGATCTTGTTAGACAGCTGTTTGGAAACATAACACCTGCGTATACTTATACACCGTAAGTGAATTGTTTATCACACATCATCAGTGCTGGGCTGTATCAGGCGGCATCAAGCATAAGGCAATGACTTAGGTCAAGAGAATACTCAATTGATTCTCATGTGCATCTGGCATCAATGCTCTATTAGCCCTTCCCCTTTAACCCTGTAAGCCCTCACGATGCATTAAAGCATCATTTCACATCACTGTATACAGATTTAATTTGCCTACAACTAGGGGTTTTATGATGAAAATCTCCTTGGCACTGCTTTACAATTTTCTTTAGTTTTTCACCCACTTTATATCATCTTCATCCACTACAAGTCGAGAATTGCGGCAGCAATTCGCGGCTTGTAGTGGATGAGATGACAATGGTAAATTCAGACTCGAAAGGGTTAATCTTCGCTGCATAGCTATTTTTAAATACAATCTTAATCTGACACAATCGTGCACAACTTTGCAACTGCACGTATGACAATCTCTGTTTTGACTTGTCTGAAATGTTTTACTTCGCAATATTATTCATAGCCCAGTAAACATGGTAAATATGGATGGCATCATGCACAATAAGTGGGATAACCCATATTAAAAATCAAGGAAAATATATGTCATTGATAGCAACAACTTGATCAATATACGATTTTCACATTCAGGGTTAGACCATTTGGTCACTGATTTTGTTACCTTTTTGTGTTAATTTGTATTTATTTGATTTATCCTTTACTTGTTGCAGCGCGATTTTTTCTCAAAATCGTCAAAATGTGGGTTAGCCCACTTGTGCATAATGCCATCCATATGGTAAAGATACAAGCACGTTTGTGACGCAGGGTCAGAATTACAGCAGTATTGAGTCAACATTTCTCAGTTTCTCAGAGCAAAAGACGTTTTGCAGGATGGCTGGCGCGTCTTTCGTGAGGTCCGGTCGTGGATGTTTTACCAGGTAGTGATGGAATTATAGCCCCGTGTCTGTGGCATGCCAAATATTAGTGCAAGAGCATTAGTGAAAAAAACACAGGAACCTGGAATAAAATTGCAGAAAGCTGATTTTTTCAGGAATGATACCTGGACATCTCCCCAGGCGAATTCCGAAGAGGCCCCTAAAATCCCCCTTGTGCATTTTTTTTAATTCAAGATGGCCGCCACCATGTAACGCCATTTTCAAAAAACAGGGGTATACCCTAATTCCTCACCTTTGTAGTTAGAAAAAAAATATTTTGGTGTCTCTACTTATGTTTTAAGGCACAAAGAGTTGATCCAGAGGATGAGAAATTATATCAGCACTTTTCTCAATACTAAAAATCTAAGATGGCCGCCATATTGTTCTGATTATGTTAAGCGATCTCATAAAAAACACGAAAATATGAGATATCTATCTTGTTGTTGAACCTAAAATGTATTTTTTGGCCAAACCCATGGAATCTAGCACTTATTTAGATCACCATTATTTTATTATATTGAATTTATCAACATAAATCCCACATAGTAGTTAATTCAAAATAACACCAGGTAACGCCATTTTTTTAAAAAAAAAGGGGTATACCCCAATTCCTCACTTTTGAAGTTAAAACAATGATTTTGGTGTCTCTACCTATGTTTTAAAGTACAAGGAGGTTATCCAGATGATCAGAAATAATATCAGTAGTTTTCTCAATACCACAAATTCAAGATAGCCGCCATAATATTTTGTTAAGCGATCTCTTAAAAAACCCGAACATATGCAATAAGTATCTCGTTGTGGAAACTAAAATGTATTTTTTCAGCCGAACCCATGGAGTCTAGAACTTATTTAGATGACCATATTTTATTATATTGAGTTTATCGACATGAATACCACATGGTAGTTAATTCTACCATGGTGGGTGACGCATTGGAGTGTTTTCGAACTGCTTTCCCACTAGAAATGTAGATTGAGATTTGTCAAGTTAACAAAGTAATCTTCGGTAAATAATGAAATTATTGCGTTTCAATCATCCGAGCTGTCAGTTTCTAGGGGCGGGGGCCCTAGGGTAGTGGTTAGCACCGCTGCCTTTCACGCCAGAGTTCGGGGTTCCGGTCTCGGCGGTTTGAAAGAAACAAAAAATGTTTCTTCCCCATCCACGTGTGAAAGTTAGTATTGTGGGGAGCCTCCGTGACGGAGAGGTAGCGTGCTCGGCCTCAGACCGCCAGGGCTCGAATTTCGAATCCTGTGTCTGGGGGACAGTGTCATCTCAATCATCTCACCATCCTCAGGCGGTTCTCCTGGCCCAGTTTAGCCTATATGTGCACAAAGGTGGCCTAAAGCCCGATTCATTTCATTTTTGTCAGTTTCTACATGTTTGGCCAATACAAAAAGAGCACATCGTTGTACAATATAGTCTAGATTTGTGAGACCCCCCCCCCCCTTTGAACAAGCCACTCTGCACCCGCAAGTCAATCTTTTTAGAACTCTTTCTGGAGCGAATGCTCTTTCAGTTTGCGTTGGTGACAAACGACCATGAGATAAAATCCGTCCCCAGACTGTAGATTCCACACCCTCCTGTACAGCAAAATATGCTCTGTATCATAATAGAGTTTAAACATGAGGCATTAATCCAATGCTGTTTTAATATTGGCTGACCGTCTTCGACGCTGGCCCAAAAATTAAACAGAATTGGATTAATGCCCCGTGTTGGCTGGGGCAGTAGGTGACGTTGAAGGGAGGCTTTCTAGCAAAAATCAATTACAAGATAAGGACTTGCGCCTCACACGTTACATGTACATGACATCTTTTAGTGCATTGTCACGATGTTATTATAATATCATGATATAGCATATTACCATCACAATATGACATTTTAGTGTAAGAGGAAATGAAGTAAGAGAAGGCAAGGCCACATTCTGTTCAAAGAGCATGTGTCTTAACCCTATCCTACTTTCCATTTTATTGAATCTTCCGAAGTGCTTTTGTTGTTGCCAGATTTGGAGTACCGGTATTTGAGCAATGTAGAGGCCTTTACTTACTGAATTATATTGCGATATATATGTGCCATCCTGATATTGGAATGTTCTATGTCGATTCTGTATTACCATATGGTAACGTGCGTCTCTCAATATAATGTTATTGAAATGTTATACCTTGACATGACAATATAATTCCTGACATTAAAATGCCATATCCAGACTTTAAAGTGACATATCCTGACATTCTATGGTCACATTAAAATATTGTAGTGTCATATTCAGTCAATATAATGTCACATTAGAGTGCCGCCAAGCCCGCCATATCTTGATTTGATAATGTCATATCCTATCATAAAAAATGGAATATCTTGACATTGAAATCTTATTGTGTGATATAAAAGGACAAAATTTGGACATTATAATACCATCTCATGACGTTAAAGTGTCATATTCTGATAAATTACAATCCAATATCCTGGCATAAATATGCCAGATCCTGACTTCGAACTGTTTTTTATGTTTTTCCTATTTTAATGTCATAATCCGACAAGTCTATTATACAATATTCGATATTAAATAGCATGTTTGTCATTATAATGACACATCATCACATTACAATGCTTTATTGTGACCTCAATGTGTCATTTCATCAATGTATAAAGTCATATCATACTATTCAAGTACCATATCCTAATATTCAAATGTCATATCCTGACATTAAAATGTCATAGTGATGTTAAAATGATATATCATGAAATTGTAATGCATTTCGTGATAATATGATGCCATATCTTTTCATTTTAATACAGCAACGTGATGTTTAGCCACTATATACTGCCTTTATAAAGCTGTATTGAGCCATCATAACGTGATTTATTACCATTTTCAGGAAATTGACCAAATTACGTAGGTCTATAGATGGCCAAACTCTGCCAGTAAAATGATGTGATTTAAAACATTTTCTTATTTAGTAGTACATGTAAATAACCAACAGTCTCGTAGGACACGTGTTCAAGCTGGTGTAATATTGTACTTAGCTCTGTTATTATGTACACTCACACAAAATCAGCTAATATTCATATCCTAGAAAATCACAACTAATACTTAACCAAAATCGAAAAACATTTTATATAGGCCTACTATATAAAATACCTCCATTGGAATAAGTCGCTGGGTTTGAAACTGGATTTCTTACGCTATATCAAGCTTCAAATGAATAAAAAATACCCTTATATTTAAAAATGAGACATGTTAGATTTTTTAATCAATGATTTCTGACATATGATATTTTGTAAATTTGATAAATCTATATCTATATTCCCATAAGAAAAAGCAGTTAGACATCGCTTAATCGTGGCACCTGCGCTAAGAAAGCTTACCAATATGGCAGCCATGTTGGATTTTGTGTTGATAAGCACATTCTATTAAAAAAATTGGTGATGGAAGTATATTCTAGATTCCATGGCTCTGAAAAACAGTTTCAACAACATGAGTTCAAGTTCAAGTTCAAGTTCAAGTGTTTATTCTTTAAGCCTCACATGGAGGAATACAAGAAAATAACAGTGAATGTAATAAGCAAAACATACAACATAACACATAATAATGTAAACATTATTATACAATCAATTACAGTTTTTTCACTTCACACTTTCTAAAATAATCTTAATGAAATTCGCCAAACTACGTAATTTTGTTTTATCCTTCATTATGCGTTTGAATTTGGGTGCCGAAGGGTGTATATGACAATACTTCGGTAGGTATGTGCGTCTCTGATCAGCAAAAAATGGACAGTTAAATATATAATGAAATTCATCACCAATTTCTGACTGAGTACATTTAACGCATACTCTTTCAGATCTTGGGATGTTTTTATAAATGCCAGTTTCTACAGGTAATTTGTGATTTCTGCACCTAAAACGACTAAAAACGGTTCTTAATTTCATAGGTAGAAAAGTAATGTAGAATTCTAACGATATATCCGACTTATACATACGGTAATTTATACATTTTGCATTTGATGCTACATCATCTGTCCAAGTCTGAAGGTATTGATCCTTAAGTCTAGTTTTAAAAACTTTTTTAAAATATTCAAGTGTACGGGGTATCTTTTGATCTCGCCAAACATATCCAAGCCCAGCAGACAATAAAGTAGATTTGACAAAAGATAGCCAGGGTGAATTATAAATACCTAGATTATACATTTTATACAATAAATTATACATTTTTACTGACAGTTTTAAAACTGGGCCTGAAATAATACGTGCCCAAAATAAAATACATCTTGATGTGTATTCAATATTCAATGGATAACGGCCCAATTCGCCGTATACCATCAAAGATGTGGTGCTTTTATTAACACCCAATATATATTTACAATATCTCAAATGGAGCTTTTCGATGATATCGTTATTTTCATAGGCCCAAATCTCACTTCCATATAAAAGTATTGGTGTGACAAGCTTGTCAAAAAGGTCTAGCTGTAAATCAATAGGTAAATTCAACACTCTAGATTTTTTTAAAAGTGAAAACATAGCTCTACTGGCTTTATTAAAAACATTTTTTTTAGCTTTGCCAAACTTTCCATTATAATTAAATACAATACCAAGGTAGGTGAAATTGTCTATGACATCAATACTTGAATTTCGGAAGTTAAACTTGGGATATTTTCGAACTTTTCCTCTTGAAAATATTACTATTTTTGTTTTGCTGGTATTAATATTTAACTTCCATATATTACAGTACGACTGCATAGCATCTAATGACATTTGAAGCTCTGTTGGTGACTCTACGAGAATAACTGTGTCGTCTGCATATAAAATAATGTACATTTTAATATATTCGTAAAGATCATCATCATTTTCTGTCTGTTCGGAAATATATGCTAAACCACCGTATTTTGAACTAAGGAAACTTTTCAGATCTGATAAATAAATCGAGAATAACAAAGGCGATAAATTATCACCTTGTCTGACCCCTATCTCTGACTTAAATACATTTGATAATTTACCATTCATTTTTATATAGCATTTGGCATTTGAGTACAGGTTTTTTATTACGTTTAGTATTTGGCCATTTATATTTAAAGATAGCATTTTTGTCCATAAACTAACTCGGGAAACATTGTCGAAAGCTTTTTTGTAATCTATAAAACAACAATATATACGTTTCCGTTTATTGAGATATAAATCAATAAGTGTTTTGAGGACAAAAACGTGATCAATGGTAGAATGTTCTTTTCTGAAACCACCTTGCTCGGAACCAATTAGGCCATAGCCATCAATA
Source organism: Flabesymbios commensalis (assembly GCA_964017125.1). Lineage (NCBI taxonomy): Eukaryota > Metazoa > Annelida > Polychaeta > Terebellida > Flabelligeridae > Flabesymbios > Flabesymbios commensalis. Next base: position 13,837,450 of record OZ024909.1, read on the forward strand.
AATATGCCTAACCTTTGGTTTAGGACTGACGTAAATAATTTTCCGAAACAACTAACAATTGAAATACCCCTGTTATTATCAGGGTTACATATGTCGCCTTTGTTCTTGTACAGAGGTATAATATTACTGATACACCACTCTTCTGGGACTATTCCCGTTTGTAATACCAAATTGAAAAGTTTTGTAAACACATTAATCATAAAATCACATGACGATTTTAAAAATTCGTTTAATACTTGATCATTGCCACAAGCATTATTTTTTTTCAATTTTTTAATAGATTTTTTAACTTCATCTGGTTCAAAAGGTTTGTTTAATTCTACATTTAAATTGTCAATATTTGTGTTATCAGTTACATCTCCTTCGTCTCTTTTACTGTCATCAGTGTTAAGTTTTTTAAAATGTTCAATAAATATCTGCATTGATATTTTTTTTACCTCTTGTCTAGTGTGATCGTCAGCTGATTTATTTATAATCTGCCAATACACTTTTGGATCAGTCGATTTTAGATTTCGTATTTTGTTTTGCATGTCTTTTTGATATTTATTAAAGGCTTTATTCAATGATGCTTTGTATGATTTACTACTAGCTGTCATGTCTGTTTTGGCTTCTTGAGTTTTCTTACTGTTGTAAATACGTCTAGTTTTGGTAAAATGTTTTCTATGTTTTTCACAATCAGAGTCATACCATGGCTTATGATTAAGTGTTCGAGCTCTTTTCTGCTTAGTAGCTCCCCTTTTATTTATTAATTCCAAAGTATCCGCTGTCTCTGCTCAAATGTTACAAATACTCTGTGCTATTGCATTAATGGAAGTCTGGTCATCGACACCGCTTCGTAGCATATTGTTAAGCTGTTAATCAATATCATTTATTTTATTTTGATGTTTATGTGACAATTCATGTTTAAACATACATTCTGTTTCTGATTTCCAAGTAGGTTTAATCGGTGCAACTTTATATACTGCATCATCTATTAAATCATCCTCGGTTTCACTATTTGCATTATCATATTTTACGTTGTAGGCTAAAGTACATAAAACAGGATTATGAATATCTCATAGCATAGGGTTAAAATCCTCAACTACAAACATTTTAACTATGGGAAATAAGTCATGTGATATAACAATATAATCAACCAAACTAGTCCCTTTACATGTAGTTTTACCAATATTACAATCTTCTCCACACCGTCCATTTGCGATGTATAGCCCCATATTTTTACAGAAGTCAACAAATCGATAACCGTAATTGTTACATATATCATCACCACTAGACCTGCTTAGGCTTATGTTACATACATTTAGTGCGTGTGCATGAATCAACAATTCATTTTCAAAATCATCACAGCTGTCCATACGTGTTTCAGTGAGTAAATTATCAGACATCTCAGCTGTCCTGGAATTAAAGTCACCCATAAGACAAATTTTACAATTTTCAACATTCCCTTTCAGATATATTAAATTATTTTCTAAATCATCAAACAGATTTATGTTGGAATATGGGCTATTTTCGGGGGGGATATACATCACCCCCAATAAAATATTATCTTTTTCTGAGCAGAATTGTACCCATAATATATCTAAGTCATCTGCCATATTACAATCGCTGTTTTCAACCTTCTTAATGTCAGGTAAAATCTGGTTCTTTATTAAAAATGCAACGCCACCGGATGATCTTTTCTTTTTCTTTCTGTTTTTGGTTATGATACTGTATCCTGGTATGTCTATCTGATCGTAGCAGTCTAATTTTGTCTCTACCAGTCCAATTATGGCAAAATTAGCTATATAGTTTTCAAAGTCACTTGATAGCAGCTTGGATTTTAATCCACAAACATTTATAAGGAGACATTTGATGTTGTCAAATTGTTCTGTAACTGTTAGCGTCCCAGCGCTTTGCTAGCTCTGTTTGGAGTTAGGTAGTGTAATCCCGTCAGTGCTACCTATTCTTGGCTCTTTCGAGTTCTTATTTACTGGGCTCAGATTGTTTGAGCTTTTCCTCTTCGCTGAAGTAGCACATATTTTATTAACCATCACGCTCATCAATAGATCTTTGCCACTTTTATTTAGGTGTACACCATTATGATCATTATTCACATAAAATTTCGCTATGGCATGACCATTCCTTTGTGACCAAAAGGCTGCCCAGGTATCGATAAATATCATCTGATCAAGGCTGACTTTAGTTAATGTTTCTAGGTAAGTATTTACCGCCTTAGCAGTGTCATTACACAGTTTAATATCCTCTCCTTTCCCTTTGCATGGTGGAATAGAGCACACTCCAATTTTAGATTGAGTAAATCTGTTCTTCACATTTGCGATAATGTCTGTATATTTGGTAATAATCTCGGTTGCAGACAATTTATTGTAGGCCAAATCGTTAGTTCCTAAATGTATTAGTAAACAATCTGGGTACAGTTGAGTTTCCAAGCGTTCAGACGCCTTCTCGATTAGTTGATCTGTCTTTGAGAGAGTTGCGCCGGCTTCATTTGAAATAACCCAGCCTTCTGGTTCAGCTATGTGGTTTAACAGCGAATCACCCAACACGAGGTTCTCACACTCCGTTGTACATTTATTTCGGTCGGATCTATTTGACTGCTTGTTACTTCCATTTGTTTCTTGTGGTTCATTGTTGTGGTTATGTTGCTGTTGTTGTTGCTGATGTTGCTGCTGCAGCTGCTGATGTTGTTGCTGCTGTTGAGGTTTTGCATCATCGCTTTTGTAGTCCGTCTGCTTTGGTATTGTTGATTTTGAATTCTCAGAGCTCCCATTAGGAGTTTCGATCACATTTTTGTCTTTAAATAATTTATCTTCAAAACTGTCCCTCCTGCCTTCATTTATTTCATGTCTATAATTGCCGAAGACTTCGATCTCTCGTTTATTATCACACTGTTTCTCCTTGTGGCCAGACTGAGAACAAAATTTACATACAATTTCATTACTGCACTCATTTATATTGTGGCTGGTACTGAGGCATCTATAACACCTGCGTTCTCGCTTGGGTTTCACCGGGCATCGATAGCTGGGATGCGTTGTGAGGCTACAGTGTTTGCACCCTGTCTTCCCATTATCACAAAAAACTCTTATTGGGAATTCATCCGCATTTAAGTCTACAGGCACAGGTCCTTGAACATCACGCATATCCAGATATCTGGTTCCATTTAATGTTTCGGTCCCTCTAATCTTACCCAGTCTCATACTGCTAAGTACCACTTCTCCAAATCTGGCAAGTACTTTAAACAGAACGTCATTCGATATTTCTTTTGGGGCGTCTTTCACGGTGACGTGTGTGATGTTTGCTCCCACTTCACTCAATCGAATTTCTTTTCTGTTTATGACTATATCGTTGATCAGTAGATTTTCTTTACTCTGTTCGTTGAACAATGTGATCCAGCATTCTGTAGGTGTTATTTGTATACATTTTATAATTTTTGTCTGTGTGAAAGGCTCCAATGCGTCTAGAACATCTTTTTCGCTGGTTTTCCCGGTCACTGGGAACACAAGGGTCAGTGGTCTTCTGAGGCCCTCCATCGAGAATGACGTGTGGAGCTGATCACTGATTGACACCAACCCAGCGGTTCAATACACACCATGTGCAGTCAAGCGTGACCACGGTGTTGTATACAATGTCCTTGACAACCAGTCTGTTTATATGAGCGATAAACTGTAGTTTCGTTTAATGACAATTTTCTTCCATAGATCGAGAAATGCGTTTAAAAAACACCAGCCATTATCTTCTTTATCTGTTTATAGATTTCTTCTCTGTGTTTAGATCACATCGATTCTGGTAAAGTGTCTCGTTTATATCAATTTAAATATCTTTATTTGTTTACGTTTAGTCAATCAATCAATCAAAAAACCCAGGTCGCACCTGATGATTATGGCATGTAAGTGATTTTCTGAGGGGGGGGGGGGGGGGGGGTGCTTGACATTATGATCGCCATCTTGGATTTGTGGAGATAAGAAAAGGGATGATATCATTTCTGATCCTGTTGATGAGCTATTTGTGCCTTAAGACATGTGTCGAGGCACCGAAATATATATTTTTTTTTAAAGTGTGGAATTGGGGTATACTCCTGTTTTTTTTAAATGACGTTATATGGTGTTACATAACATTAAACTATGTGGGATTTATGTTGATAAATTCAATATAATAAAATATTGGTAATCTAAATAAGTGCTAGACTCCATGGGTTCAGACAAAAAATACATTTCAGGCTCAACAACGAGATAATTACCTCATATTTTCGTTTTTTAAAGAGATCACTCAACACACTCAGTATATCAATATGGCGGCCATCTTGGATTTTTGGTATTGAGAAAAGTACTGATATCATTTCTGATCATCTGGATGAACTCTTTGTGTCCTCAAATATAAGTAGAGACACCTAAATATTTTTTTCTAACTGCGAAAGTGAGGAGTTATGGAATACCCCTGTTTTTTCGGAAATGGCGTTACATGGTGGCGGCCATCTTGAATTAAAAAAATGCACAGGGGGGATTTTTGGGGCCTTTTCGGAATTCGTCTGGGGAGATGTCCATGTATCATTCCTGAAAAAATCAGCTTTCTGCAATTTTATTCCAGGTTCAACCTTAATGCTCTTGCACTATATAGCATTCAGTGACTCCAACGCTGACTGAGCGTTTTGTGCGATACTGTGTATATTAAACCTTGTGAACACGTCCATGACTTTGGCCCACCATTAACACGAATCAGTCAACATTGGGTAAACGTCTCGTTTGCTGATAAAATATATACAATACCATTGGGTCATATTCTATGCGTGCTATGTTTCTAAGCACATTGAAATCGCTTAAAAGTTCAAAAAATTTAAGTCACGTCTAGATCACAGTTCTACCGTGCAAAACCAAAAGGCAGTAGGCTATCTGCGTCCTTTCCAACTAAACAGATACTGCACACCAGAGCTACTGTATAATTAATACAGTGATAATGGGTGTAATTTAACATGCTTAAAGCAATTCTACCAAACGAAGTGATTCCAAACCTTTACGGAATTACGCACCTTTCATAGATTTTAAACAAATACTATATGGAACGGCCTTATCTACCCCAATTGTTAACGTGTTTTTCAATGACCATGATGACCATTGGTGATACAATGGTGAATCAGACACATTATCTTCTCCAGCAGAATACTATGTCCCGGCTACCAGCACTGCCCCTCAAAACCACTATGCAGTAACTGCTTGCTTTTCAAAGAAGCAGTAGCTGCATTTTAACTATTACGACACAGCAGAGTTTTTTGTTGTAGCAAAAATGATGAAAACAATGGTTTGTGGAATCTATTCTAATAATGTATTATACAAGTCCCAGCAGCATTCTATACGCTTGTGCGGCCATCGTCTCAGATGAGAATGTGGAGGATGGAAATCACTTTACAGCGTTACATGCAATACATTCACAGTGAGTGATATACGAATGATATGGAATTTGCCATTGGCATTAAATTGATTATGCTCAACATAATAAGTGAGATCACTAATATTTGATTCACTAGAAAGCAAAGGGTTAAGTGATTTAAATACATGATTACATATTGATTAGTTATCCAATCCATGATACTCGGAGTGTTGCGAGTCATTTGGGGTATCACTGTACATTTGAATAACTAAGAGACGTGGTAATTAGACCAAGGTCGACCTACAGTCTCCCATTTTAGACCTTGTATCTGGAAAATGGTATATAGTAGTTTACCCCACCAAAGTAGTCCCGATCGATGAATAGATAGCTTAGCCTGTCATTCTGTCGTCATTTCGTTGGGAGGATGGGAGGGTAGTACATCACTTGGGCCGAAAACAATATAATGGTTCTTTAGACGCTATTTGCTTCGCGGCATAGAGAAAGGTTGAAAGTGCTCTCTATTATACAGTACAGCGAAACAATAATATTGTAAATAATGTTAATATTGTCCAAGTTCAGAAAATGCTGTAAGTTATCTTAAATAAACAGTTCAGTATGTCTGCAAAGTTCTACCTCCCAAAGTCAGATAACAGTTGCTGCCTTAGTAGGCTTTCCTTGGTAGAGCTGATGCCTAATTAACATAGGTATTATTTCCAGCACAAATAACTTGGTGAGAAATTGCACTCCACATCCCTGATTTCCTATTCCACATGTATCTCAAATCCCTGTATGTTTTCCATTCCCACTGCGTTGTCGAGCCGTGTCTTCACGGACACTTCAAACGCCAGTACAGATGACGGTCGGATTTAGGGTGGGCGGTTTATTGGTTTGACCTCAGACTCTGGGATATCCGTTCCATAGCCTAAATTATATCCCACGTTGCTTATACAGTGAGCAAACGCTGACTCTTGTGGCGGTGTCACCGCCACACTCACAAGGTCACAAATCACAGCGAATTGCTGTGCACCAGCTTGACCAATGAATCCCGATCTTGCAAGTTCAATTTCATGTTTTGCCATTTTGTTCAATTTGCTGAGGCTGTACAGCGTGTATGGTATGAGGTCTGAGATAAAATCCGTGGCTTTCGTGAAAAATGACACGCTGTAGCTACAGTGGACAGGACGAGAGTGGAAACGTCGTCATGTTAAACGAGCTTTTGTGTTCTGGGCCTGGACTCCACCTTAACTGAGATCTTCATAATTATATTATATTGCGTTCTGTATTGAGAATGGCCATTCTACGATCTCAGGAACTTCTCTGTCAATACAGACCTCAATCTAGATGTTGCTAGTGTGATGCTAGCCCAGCATCGGCTAGTCAGGTACGTTGTCCTATCTCTCATTATTTTGATGTCGTCAACTGCATAATACGCCTCGCAGTGGCTGGTTATAGACGTTCTTGTCTTCACTCGAATCTCGTCGTGCTGCTGTCGTGATACCCGCTCCGCTGTGGCTGGTAAATACTGCACATTGTCGATGACAACTTGACGTCGCCGTCGTCACACCCGCCGTCCCCTGCCTGGTAATCATGGTAATGTAGACCTAAATTGATTCTTTGACGTAGCTGTCATCAGTCCACCTCGCCGAGGCTGGTTACTCTTTGTCGTCCCTTGAGGTGCGACGGTTGCAGTAATGTTTGACACCAATCATCACGCTCACGCTCAATGTCAAGATTCCAGCTCTCAGGGCAAGACTTGTGATCAGATTCGAGCTCAACACCCGTGCTTGCGCTGCCTCATCTCGACACTGCCATCACGCCAGCTGCCGCATAGCTCACAAACCCCTTCAGCATGTTCATGTCTACAATACCACAGGTGACATTAACAATTACTACGACAATCACTATCCCACCTTGTATATTTACAGTACTGTAAATATTAAGCAGTTTCACCAACAGCCATTTGTTGGTCTCCTTTTCCTTTTCCGTCTCGTATGCAACACATTGTGTTATTCAGAAATAATCACGTTGCGTGACGCAACGTGATTATTTCTGAATAACACAATGTGTTGCGTGTGAGTTTTTTTCTCATTTATCAATAGTTGTATTTGGGACTGTGGTGCTTTCGTGGCCCCGGAAACAAGTGGCTTCATAAAAGAGTGCGGCCGAGGTCTATTAGTCCGCTGTTCATATATGTCTCGTTTTATTGGGTAATAATTTGCTAGGCATTTTTCCCAAGTACGGCATGCTGTTTTTGACAGTCATTCCCGCGCCGTGGCACCCATTTGTGGAGCTGGTGATATCGGCTTAACCCTTTCAAATCTGAATTTACCACTGTCATCTACATCCACTACAAACCGCGAATTGCTGTCGCAATTCTCGACTTGTAGTGGATGAAGATGATTTGATGTGGGTGAATAAGTAAAAAAAATTTCATTGGTAAAACAGTTTCATGGAAATTTTCGTTCTAAAACCGTTAGTTGAAAGAAAATTAGGTCTGTTTCAGGGATGTAAACTGATGCTTTAATGCATCGTGTGGGCTTAACCCTTTAACCGCCAAATTATTCAATCTGAATTTTTACCCACTTGAAGTTGTGTCTCGCTGACACGATCCACAACTTCAAGTGAGTGAAAATTATTCAGATTTGACAAAATGGAGGTCAACTGTTTTCAAATATTGCTGATTGATGTCACATTTTATCTTTAACATGTTTAAAAGTGGTACTTAATGTGCTAATAAAAAATGAAAACCCGAATATATGCGACACCGGCGCTTAAAGAGTTAAAGGGTAAAATGGTGAGCCGTGATCAGGCGAGGACGGGACAACCTGTGATGGGATCGATCCCGTACTGAGTCCCTGAACAGGGGAACCACAACATCACGGCGTAATATGGGATTAATCTCGTACTGAGCCCCTGAACAGGGGAACCACAACATGCCCGCGTAATATGGGATTAATCTCGTACTGAGCCCCTGAACAGGGGAACCACAACATGCCCGCGTAATATGGGATTAATCTCGTACTGAGCCCCTGAACAGGGGAACCACAATATGACCGCGTAATATGGGATTGATCCCGTACTGAGCCCCTGAACAGGGGAACCACAATATGACCGCGTAATATGGGATCGATCCCGTACTGAGCCCCGGAACAGGGGAACCACAACATGCCCGCGTAATATGGGATTAATCTCGTACTGAGCCCCTGAACAGGGGAACCACAACATGCCCGCGTAATATGGGATTAATCTCGTACTGAGCCCCTGAACAGGGGAACCACAATATGACCGCGTAATATGGGATTGATCCCGTACTGAGCCCCTGAACAGGGGAACCACAACATGCCCGCGTAATATGGGATTAATCTCGTACTGAGCCCCTGAACAGGGGAACCACAATATGACCGCGTAATATGGGATTGATCCCGTACTGAGCCCCTGAACAGGGGAACCACAACATGCCCGCGTAATATGGGATTGATCCCGTACTGAGCCCCTGACAGGGGAACCACAATATGACCGCGTAATATGGGATCGATCCCGTACTGAGCCCCTGAACAGGGGAACCACAACATGCCCGCGTAATATGGGATCGATCCCGTACTGAGCCCCTGAACAGGGGAACCACAACATCACCGCGTAATATGGGATTGATCCCGTACTGAGCCCCTGAACAGGGGAACCACAACATGCCCGCGTAATATGGGATCGATCCCGTACTGAGCCCCTGAACAGGGGAACCACAACATCACCGCGTAATATGGGATTGATCCCGTACTGAGCCCCTGAACAGGGGAACCACAACATGCCCGCGTAATATGGGATCGATCCCGTACTGAGCCCCTGAACAGGGGAACCACAACATGATCGCGTAATATGGGATTGATCCCGTACTGAGCCCCTGAACAGGGGAACCACAACATGACCGCGTAATATGAGATCGATCCCGTACTGAGCCCCTGAACAGGGGAACCACAACATGACCGCGTAATATGGGATTGATCCCGTACTGAGCCCCTGAACAGGGGAACCACAACATGACCGCGTAATATGAGATCGATCCCGTACTGAGCCCCTGAACAGGGGAACCACAACATGATCGCGTAATATGGGATTGATCTCGTACTGAGCCCCTGAACAGGGGAACCACAACATGACCGCGTAATATGAGATCGATCCCGTACTGAGCCCCTGAACAGGGGAACCACAACATGACCGCGTATTATTGGATCGATCTCGTACTGAGCCCCGAATAGGGGAACCACAACATGCCCGCGTAATATGGGATCGATCTCGTACTGAGCCCCGAATAGGGGAACCACAACATGACCGCGTAATATGGGATCGATCTCGTACTGAGCCCCGAACAGGGGAACCACAATATGACCGCGTAATATGGGCTCGATCCCGTACTGAGCCCCTGAACAGGGGAACCACAACATCACGGCGTAATATGGGATTTATCCCGTACTGAGCCCCTGAACAGGGGGACCACAACATCACCGCGTAATATGGGATTGATCCCGTACTGAGCCCCTGAACAGGGGGACCACAACATGACCGCGTAATATGGGATTGATCCCGTACTGAGCCCCTGAACAGGGGGACCACAACATGACCGCGTAATATGGGATTGATCCCGTACTGAGCCCCTGAACAGGGGGACCACAACATGACCGCGTAATATGGGATTGATCCCGTACTGAGCCCCTGAACAGGGGGACCACAACATGATCGCGTAATATGGGATTGATCCCGTACTGAGCCCCTGAACAGGGGAACCACAACATCTCCGCGTAATATGGGATCGATCCCGTATTGAGCCCCTGAACAGGGGAACCACAACATCTCCGCGTAATATGGGATCGATCCCCATATTACACGGTCATGTCATGGGGGAACCACAACATCACCGCGTAATATGGGATCGATCCCGTACTGAGCCTCTGTACAGGGGAACCACAACATCACCGCGTAATATCAAAAGGCAGTGTCTGTATTGTTTTAAAGATTCAAATATATCATAAACAGATCAACGAAGCTATACTACTAAATGCTCTTTGAAAAAGATCAAATAAGCGCTACTGCTTTCTAAAATAGCAAACACAAATCCAGTTAACCCTTTTCCCGCTAAGTTATCTTATTTATATTTTCACCCACTGCGAATCAAAACTTCAAATAATTATGTCGCATTTAATTACTCGCATTTCTTTAATTTGCATTTGCAAATCTCGATTTTTAAACACACATTTCGTCCCCACTAACATGATTTAATGAGTTATAAAATGGAATAAAAACGTCTATACATTTAACGCATCAAGAGTTAAAGTGTTTTGATGATAGTTTTACCCCAGAAACACGACACGAAGGCTAAATAGTGTTTTAATATTAGACCAGTCCCTGCATCGCTGGTTGAACATTAAACCAAAATTGGTTCAACGTACGTGTCGTGTTCTCTGGAATACTAAAGATCAATCATCCGACAGAACGATTGTAAATAACACATGACTTTTATGACTGACCATTGTTCATTTGTGGAAGTGGTTAAATTCGTCCTCATGGAGTTGTCAGCCATTTGAACCTAGTCCTTTAATAGGTCACAGCATAAACGTCACACTCAATGGATCAACTCAATGAGCTGTTTCTACCATGATGATAATTTATTTATAAGAGAACAAAGTGAAATAAAACAATACATTTATAGTGGCATCGCTGCGTCAAACAGTTATAACTTATCTCATCGATGGATTGATATAGCTTCAGTATCACTGTAAACCCTGTCCCCTACTTTGGCACAATTTATTTGAGTTACCATGGCTCAATGAGCTGGCACAGCACAAAGCGGATGAGCTATCATAACAAATTTTGCAATTTTAGTTACGGCAACGCCAAAAATGTATGTTGACCCAGCACAGGTAACCCAGTCGAATTGCGCTGAGTTGACTTTTTTGTCACACAATTTTGTTACACGCTTATTTGGTTTGTTAGTTTGAGCTATCATAGACAATATACAATTTGTGTTAAGTTGGCAAAAATTTCATTATCTATTCAAATACAAGTACGTTAAGTCAACCTACCTTTGATTAAACGTCGCAGGACAATGCAATCAAATCGTGTTATTGTAACTGCAAAAAATGAGCCATCAAAACTTTGACCATTTTGAGCCTAGCTGGCCTATTTGAACAAGGTTGTTAAACGCTAACTAATTCAATTTATTGTCAGACATAATTCAATTAAAAAGAGGCCGCTCGATAAAATAGGCAACAACAATGCATGTATATTGTATCACACGATGTGTCACTTAATCTTGTTTGGTTTAAACAAAATAAATGAACACTTTCTTCTGACGTGTTAGATTGAGCTATCATAGAAACAATACAATTTGTATCACGTTAGATACTTTTTTGACTAGTTAAGTGATTATTAGCAAATTTAGACTTTGTGAGTTACACAGAATATATAATATCTTAAAATAAAATCATTTTCATTTTTTTGTGTGAATCTGTGAAGGGGGAGGGGGGTTTATTTTTCCCTAACATGTTAAATAACTATATGCCATCTGCTAAAGCTTTTTTTCATTGCTGTCTTTAAGAAATAACCTTCTAGAAAAAATAGAATCCTCAATCAAGAGTATTTGCTGGTTGGTGGTCAATGTCCACTGCTGTGGTCTGCCCAGTAACGTTGGGCCAATGCTCTACAAATATGGTCAGACTATTTCTTTTGAGATGCTCTTCCTACAGTCTAATAGATGCCAGGTCACACAGATAGTTGTGTTGGCCAAATGGTGGGCTGACATTTTCAACGCCGCGCCAATGTTGGCGGAATGTTGGCTCAATAAGCAGTGAAATATTTTTATTTGTTAAGATAGCTAGATTTGATTGTTCGATGGCGTCGTTTTTGAAATGACCTAATATGACGAAAAGTGAGTGACTATCAATAACTAATTATCGTTGTGTTATTCTAAAATAATTTATTAGGACCGGCCGGAGGCCAGTACTATTAAGTTTATCTTGCCTGAGTTCGTGTCCTATCTAGGGGAGAGAGGGGTGTGTGTGTGGAAAACGGTTTATGTGTTTTTAGCAACTTTTTAAACTGCGGTAGGGAACCGGATGCACAGAGCTCCTTCGGTAATCCATTCCATAGGTGGGGTGCTCCAAAACCAAATGCACTTTCACCGACTCTCTTTTGGGCTACGGGTTGGTGTAATGTTAATGTGTTGGCTTCCCGCAGGCAATTATTCAAACCTCGGGGTGCTTGCAGTTCTGCCAGGTACAATGTAGCCAAGCCATGAAGAGCTTTGTAAGTGATCACCAGAACCTTATACACAATACGTCTGTCTATTGGCAATCAGTGGAGTTCTTTTAGCACCGGTGTGATATGCTCTCGCATGGAAGTCCGAGTCACCAGTTTTGCAGCCTTATTCTGTATACACTGCAGGCGTGCTATTTGTGATGTCCGTAGGTTCCGGAGCAATGAGTTGCAGTAGTCTAAACGAGAGGTAATCAGCGCGTGGACTGCGTTCTTAGTGGCATCAACAGTCAGGTAGCGGCGGACCTACGACAGCCTGTATAGCTGAAAATTCCACGCCGCGCATATAGCAGTGACTTGACTTATCATGGTAAGATGGTCGTCCATTTGCACACCAAGGTTACGGACATGTCTGACAGGTATGATTGCACTATCACCAATGTTGATGGTACAATGGCCTTACTGCCCCAGATGGTGCTTGAAGCAGAAAATAACCATCTCTGTCTTATCATCATTTAACTTGAGCATTCGTATTGGCATCCAAATGCGAATCTCTTTGATGCAGGCTTCCAACCTCCTTATTGCTTCCTCTCTTGCCCCTGGTACTGCTGGATCATATTCCACATAGAGTTGAATATCATCTGCGTATGTATGATGTTTTACTCCATGCTTACGAATTATTCGCTGGATCACTTCAGAGGCACATGGTCTGATGTGGTTGTTTCAACCTGCACTCTTTGGGTTCGGCCCTCGAGGTAGGTAGAGAACCAGGACAGAGCTTTTCCAGTTATTCCCTATTCATCTCGCAATAAACCCAAAAGTTGATTTTGATCGATTTATCGAATGCAGCTGAGAGATCAAGCATGACGAAGAGGACTGAGTTGTGTCTGTTTAAAGCACTAGAAATAGCATGCTTCACCTTGAGTAGTGCAGTCTCTGTGCTACAGATGAGTTTATAGGCAGACTGGTAATCCATTTATATCTAGATGGTTAGTCAGACGTTTCACAGCAACCTGTTCCAACACTTTACTGATAAAAGCTATGTTAGAAACAGGCCGGTAGTTCTTAAAAACATTAAGGTCTAAGTTTTCTTTCTTCAACAACGGCTTCATAACAGCAGTCCTTAGCTTGAATGGAAATTTCCCATGATCAAAGCTACTGTTGACTAAAGCTACTAGGTATGAGAGCTGGCACTGTAACGTTTTCTTGAGCACGTTGGACGGACAATGGTCCAGACTGCATGTTTTTCTTGGATAATCCCTTATAATGCGCTCCAGTTCCTTTTCAGTGGTTGGTGTAGGAAGCATTCTTCCAGGCCCCTGTGTCAGTTCTTTGATGACACGGAAACATGCATCTTGTTTTTCAGTTGCAAATTCTGACTCATAAGAATCCATTTTGGCCTGTTTGATCTTCGCATTCACGTTTTTTCGATGTTCAACATAGATTTGGCGATGTACTTCCAGCTTAGTTGCTTTCCATTTATTTTCATTAGCACGTCGAATCTCCCTGGCCAAATGAATTAAGCCATTGTACCAGGGGTAACGTAGCCGACATTTCATGGTCCCTGATTTAATTGGAGCCTGAATGTCTAAGGCGGACCCAACAGCTAGTTCGTAATGCTGTAGTAATAATGTGTTAGGATCCTGCTGTAATGGGATCTTGATCAGCTTAATGGATAGATCATCTTTAAATTTTGTGTAGCTAAAACTACGCATATCACGTGCTAGTGTGACTTTGGGCACAGAAGAAGGATCACTTATGATCAAGTTGAACAAAACACTGAAATGATTAGATATACTGGCATCATATACATCCGTGGTTGATATGATGGAGCTGGACGCACGTGAGATGACTAGATCCAGCGTATGTTCCGCTTTGTGTGTCGGCATGTCGAATATAGCGTTTCAGGTCCTTAGGTTAAGTACTTTTGTCTTTAACAAGTGTTCAGAAATAATAATATTCACGATTCTATTTGTGGGTAAAACTATAATAAGAGCTTAAATGGCTTTGGTTAGAATAATGTTGACCCAGGGTCGCAGACGGTGACCCAACATTATTTCACAATGGGGCCAATGTATCTAGGTGGTGGCCTTTCTGACCACAGGGGATGAAATTGTCACCCCTATAGCAATTGCAGCAAAGTAACCTATGTATACAGAATGCTGGGTTGTTGTTGGGCCATCGTCAGACACGTTGTATCAACATTGAAGCAACATTGGTTAGCCGTCCAGTGATTGCTGTAGACGCTGTGTAGAAGAATCATGCGTTCGGTCAGTGTTGTAGTGGTTTTGAGCCAGCGTCGTACACAATTGACCAGCATTGAACCAGCAATGGGCTGCGACTCTGGCCCACCATTGAACAGGAATTGGGTGGGTAGGCCTGCGTCGTGTGTATCGTAGAGACACGTGCAGCACGATTCACTGGCAAGAATTGAATGGATTTTGGCCACACGGCGATGGTGGTGGAAAGAATAAACGTTGAAGATATATATTTTAACTTCTCTCCTTGGTCCTCTCCTTAATTATATCCTAGACATTTAGAATTCTTGCCCATGAAGACCAATAGGCCTACAGTTATCTTTACAAAGGATATAAGCCGAAATTTTGTCTATAGCACTCATACAGCCTAAAGCCGGGCCTCGCAGTTCAGGAACTCCTTTTCTAGTTAGTCTGAGTTTGATATGATCAAATGCAATCACTTCGACCTAAGTAAAGTAGCATAGTATAAACCAAGTGATCCAATCTGGTATAAATTAATTTATTCTGATGATTTCAAATTAATCAACTCACTCTGAGTTGGCATATTAAAATTGTGTTCTAAGCTACGGCACGAAGCCGGAGTAACCCGATGTCAACGAACTGAAAAGATGATAACATTTGTGCCAGGTCACCTCATTAAAATTAATGTAATAATTTTACCTCAAGAAGCATTGAGCTACCACGGCGGTACAGGGTTTACAGTGAGGCTAAAACTGTTTCGATAGTTCATTAGGTTAAGACATAATATTTATCTTTACTCATTCACTTTCATTTTCATCTTTACTCCTTTACAGGTATATAAATGATATATGCGACCTGAGGCGATGATTTATGCATTTCATTGACCATGGGATATGTGAATCATAGGTGAATGTATGAGCTTTGTACAAGTGATATTTTCTTTAAATAAGTTGCGTTCCCATTGACGAATAAACATTATCTGTTTCAGTCCTCGAAAACAAACCTTTTTCGAAATCTGGGGCCTCTCGTGTTCCGGCATGAGTGTGACAGCTCTCGAGATGAGATGAGGCACTCGTGTGGTAAATTTGACGATCATCGCCTTCTGCGACCTGGAGGATGGACAACGGCTGCTGTGAATTAGGGTGAGTGTCATTATAAATTTTAACATGTTTAATGTGTAACCTCACCGTGATGATTACCAGCTTGCTGTTTATTTTCCAGGTCGCTAGGGGTTATGTATTATTGTTTTTATTATTTTGTGATGCGAGTTGATGAATGAATGATGTGTGATGGACATGGTAATATTATTGTTAACGAGAGTGTGATATTGTTAACATTGGTATTAATCATGATAATATTGCATATATACATGTATTGTTGGTATATCGTTGCGAAATAATTCACGGGTCTGTTTCATTAGAATTTTTCAGTTTATGACTATTTAAATGTACCCTTTCGAATAGTTTGAAATATCAAAATAGTGTGTATATGCATAAGAATATTATCTGCGTCAACAAGATATTTTGGTAATTATCAAACTTTAAAGTTTATAGATATTTGACACTTATTTGTATGTAGTAAAGTTTGTTTTCTCTTTTCATATTCCTGGCTATTGCATATGAAAACGATACTGTGAAAGTGGCATCTTGATTGTAATATATTAATGAGATTAAAATATCAATGAGTGTGAATTGTTTTGTTCTTGTCATTCACATCAGTTCAACCACGTCTGTCTTTCGGATCGGTATGTAACGTCCCAAATGTGTATATAGTATATTTCGGGGATATCCCCCTAGAGTAATTCCATGTTAAACATGTTACTGGTGTTGTCCGGTGACTCCATCGGATCCCGAATTAGCCTCATTCAATGGCAGCCGGACGCCGACAAATGAATGTGTGGGATAATTAATCCAATTAACCTTTTAAGCGAGGGGACCATCTTTAGACGTCAGAATCGAAGTCTATAGACGTCAGAATCTGAGTATAAATCAATCCATTTAAAAATTCCTTATCATTTAGATGGAGCATGTAAGGATTAGTTAGTGTAAATTTGTAAAACCTAAATTACCTTTAAATGCTAAATAGAACGTTCAGTTCAGAAATTATCCTTTCAAAGTCTAATGTTGAATCAATTCAAAAAAAATAATCTGGTACTCAAAGGGGTTTCTAACCATCATAAATTGGGAATGGTTGTAAAATCCAGCTTTGTTTTACATGATATTGAAGTGAAAATGCAGGTTTTTATTTTTTATTAGCACATTAAGTACCACATTTTAAATAAGTTGAAGATAAATATCAACCAGCAAGATTTGAAAAAAGTTGACCTCCATTTTGTCAAATCTGAATAATTTTCACTCACTTGAAGTTGTGGATCGCGTCAGCGAGACACAACTTTAAGTGGGTGAAAATTCAAATTGAATACTTTGGCGGCTAAAGGGTTAAACATCAATGTGTGAAGTTTTGGATCGCGGTTGCTAGTGATCAAATGAAAATATTAGTGTGTTTTTCGCTTGCGACTGGTTTGATTTTAGGGCGTAATATATAAATCGCATCGATGCTGAATGTGTAGTGTGTGACTGTGTGACATTCGTGATATGACCTTGAGCCAGTTGGCCGCTTCCCGCTTCAGGCTGAGCGCACCCCCACCCCCCCCCCCCCCCTCATGAGGTCTCTCCAGCACCTAACATCAAAACTGTCGCCACGCTTCACCGGCTACATGACACAATGCGGTACTGATTTTAATAGCGGAATTCTGATCAGGCTTATTTGCAATTAGATTGAGTTGTCAGTGAGTGAATGAATTGGTTTTGTAGTACCGATCTCAGCTTTGCATCATCTGCCATACCATGCATACCGTAAGTGAAATCGCGTTATATTTCATGTTTTTGTAGACGAATTTATCAAAATGTGCACAACAAGATCAATGCATAACTATAATTATGATCGTTCTCAGCTTTCAAACAACATCAACAATGGAATTCAAACTGTTCATATCTGAGTAATTATCACCCGCTTGAAATTTTTGGTCGCGGTAGTGAGACACAATTTCAAGTGGGTGAAAATTTAAATTCTTTATCTTAGTGCGTTAAGGGTTAAGTGAATGAATAAAACAGTTATAAATTATAACCAGTTCACATTTAAAAATAGGGATATTTTTCATTTTTCAAGTAGCTTTGTGTTTCTATTGTGTTGGTCAATCACGCACCGAGTGCCACGATGTTGATGAACCCAAGTAGAAAAACAACACTCGCAAAACTGCAAGTGTTTTATTTCTACTTGGGTGGCTATAAAGCTATTTGATGTGGCTTTTATGCGATCAATTTCAGATATGGACTATGGCTATATATAGGGACAAGTTCTTAAATCGATCATATATGTTGATAACGAGTACACTTGCTAGCTTTCTATATAAACTTCTGAACGTTCGTCTTGTCATCTTGTTTTCTCAATGTTCTTTAAACACAATAAGATTATTGAGCAATACTGTGACGGTGTGTTTGCATTATCCATTGTATGTGTTTGGCCTTGACATAGGGACAATAATAACTTCGTTAAAGCGATAAATCGTACTATCAGTGATGACCTTTGACAATATCCTTTGATACTCCAGGCTTCTAATAAGCTCGTTAGTGTTTACTATTAGCTACTCACTTTTAGTGTTGTACCACCTCCATCCAGGTTTTCAAATCAAATTAATTTTCATCCCACCAATACCTCACTGTCGGCATTCGTATGCTAAGATGTACTCATCAATAAAAATGAATTACATAATATCTGATTGTTAAGCATGATTTTACAAAGTACTGTAAATATACACATATATATACCACGAGTAGCGAGGGTGTGTCACCTTCATCTACTACGTTATCGTGTTGTCGGATGTCGATCTGTCCCCCATCTATGCTATATTATTATTAGAGTGAAGATCCAGCAAAGACAAGATGTTGAACCAACATTTAATTATCGCAGACTGCGGCCAAACAAAAGTGCAACATTGGATCAACATCTCGTGTTTGTTGTGTGGATAATTATATGAAATTATAGCGGCATGACCGCCAAATTATTCAATCTGAATTTCCACCCACTTGAAATTGTGTCTCGCTGACGCGATCCACAACTTCAAGTGAGTGAAAATTATTCAGATTTGACAAAATGAAGGTCAGCTGTTTTCAAATCGTGCTGATTTATGTCACATTTTATCTTCAACATGTTTAAAAGGTGGTACTTTATGTGCTAATAAAAAATGAAACCTGAATATATGCGGCACCGGCGGTTAAAGGGTTAATGGCAGGGTTTCCTCGCAGAGCAGAAAGTGACGTCAAGCCCTGGTTCACTCGTCCTACTCAGCCTTGACATGATCAGATGTGATGGCCCACAGCATTTGGTCATGTGTAATTATTATCGGCTTCGTGCATGGCCGGGTTAATGGGTGTGTACCAATGTAGAAGTTATGCCCGATATGAACGCCATCACAAACAGGAGTAGAAGATGATTGGCTCAATGCTGGGTCAACGTCGGAGACTTTGGACCAGCATTAAATCAGCTGCTGCCGTTGCTTCTCGCTTTCTGGGAAATGATATGCTGCTCATGTAAATGCGAGGCCCACTGCATGAAGACAGATGGAGCGAATTGTATAAAAAATATGATCTATGGGTCGAAATTATTATATCTGACCCATTCAAGCAGCCAATTAACCCTTCAACCTCTAAGTTGTTATCTGATTTAATTTTCACCTACTTGATTTTTTTCAATTTTTGGCCAGTACCATCGATTATCAGACAAATAAATGTGCAGGAAGGTCGCTACCAGATATTAAAAACACCAACAAGCCATATCCCCCAAATTATCTTCCGTTGAAGGCAGTCAGAAACTATCTCTATTACAATGCTAGATAACTCAACTGGGATATCGGGGAATAATACACCAAATAAGAGGGACGTCGGTCACGGAGAAAGGTAATTAAAAAATGGGTTGTCAAGTTATGGAAAATAATAGTAGGCTTACTAAACGTCGTCTCGTCATTGCATATGCGTCGGTTATTAAATGTTCCTTGAAACCTTCACGATAAATCATGATCTTAATTTGTTTGAATACAGGGGTATAGTGTTAAAAAAAAATTCTTTCACTTGATGCCAAATGATAGTTGAAGTTCATAATTTTCTAGTGGCCTATGATATAATTTATAGGGGTTATAATACCTTTTTTGCAACCCTAGGACACATTTTGAGTGATCCAGTAGGCCTAAGAAGCCTACCAGGGGTAGAGGTGGGGGGGGAGAGGGTTCACATATATTATTTTCGATCGTCGATTTTTTCGTGATTTTCACAAAATGGAGGTTTATTATTATTCTGAAATCGGACAAGTTATAAAAAAAATCAATGTCATACTTGAACCTCGACAGAAACCTTGAATAAAAAAATGCAAAACATTATTGAAGGGAAAAAAAATCATTATAAATGGGAGGGAATTTTGCAAGTGTCTTGCACACAAAGCCATCAGAGCTGATATGGAAAAAACTCATGACATTAATAGGGGCACGAATAACATTAGTTTTTAAAACATCAAGACTTGCAAACATTATTTCACAAATTAAATGAATATGAATCATTTTTACCCACTTGAAACACAACTAGAAGTGAGTAAAAATTTTAATCAGATAACTTGGCAGGAAAAGGGTTTAGCTTTGATGCAGCTCTACATCACTGACACTCATTCAACGCTGAATAAATTGTGACTGCGTTGCTACATAACGTCTCGAGGTGACTTTTCGACTTCTTTAAATATTTAGTAGAGGATCGTGGGAACAGCGTGGCGCTCGAGTTGGAAAGTGACAGCTCATCTGAAAAAAGAGCTAATAAGGTTATCAAGTTAGAGTGATATCAAAATATACCAGAATTATTATACATTTGATATACAAGTAATAATAATTATATATTTTATAGCTTATATAGAACTGCTTTTACCATGTGTACATAATGTGTACGTTATTCTTATTATGGTATATTATTATTGAAAAAGTTTCATGCGAATAATCATGATTACCCTAAAACAAAAGTTTACCTTCAGACCGACCACTCGGCACTCAAGGAAATAACCTTACCATGTGGTCAACTAATCAGTCTGGACATAAAAAACCAGCCATGTCAGCAACAAAGGAAGAGAAAAATGAGGTTAGTCTACAAGCAGTTTTGTTCCATTCATCTTCTGCACCTTGACAGATTTCGACTGCTTTGCCATCATACAAAAAAAAACAGCTAACAAAAGATATAGATAGTATACAGCATGCGCATGACACACAATGTGGGTGATTAATGGATGGGGAACAATCTTCCCTTCCATGCCATGAAGAAATTGTATTTGATTTGAATTAACTGAATATATAAATATTTTGTTCAACAGACTGTCGCTGAAGTCATGATGAGTTCTAAGAAGCTCAGTGGAGACAATGTCGTCAATTTGGAAATCTGACACATAATATGGAATATTATAAGCTAATCAAACCACTGTTGTTGTGAATAAAATGGTTGTTTAAACATCAATATTTGCAGATGTTTGATCTGAAATTAAATGAATATGAGTATTTTTTACACACTTGAAGTTGTGGGTCACTGTAGAGAGACACAACTTCAAGTGGGTGAGAAATTTAATTAGATAACTTAATTAGATAACTGTAAAATGTTTGGATTCAACAATATACATGAAACTATAGTGAGGTCTATCATAATAATGGGAGCTAAATGGGTTGTGAAGAACATTAAATTTACATAAGTTTTACACATAAAAATAGATGTACATGAATAGCAATTTGCATACATTCCATTCAGGAATACATTTTGTCATGATTGTCATGATTGTTTTTATTCTCTCTTTGATTTCGTTTTTTTAAATATATATAATCTAATACAGCATCATTCACCATGCAATATTAAAAGTTTTTTTTTAAATTTATTATAGATCAGCACAACTAACGATTAAAAATTGTCTTGTGCATAGGCCTGTAAATCCAATAAGAACATCGCTAAATGATGGACGATAATATAAAAGATCTCGTTAGCTAGAAATATCGTCATCCTAAAATATGAGACGTCATTTTAATATGGAGAATGTTTAACACACCTTTTAAAATCATGTTGCATACATTACACGTGATGAAAGTGTTTTATGTAGCTCCCAACATTATGACATTATATCTTAAAAATGTGTAGTATTGAATCCAAACATTTTGCGCAAAAGTATAGTCTAATATAGGTAAATATAAATTTATTCACCTTCATTACATGGATCTATATTATATTGCTGTTGCCAGCCTCAATCAGTCCTGTTACAAATGTTGATATCTAGTAGGCCTATACTCAACACAAAAGCGTCTAAAGATATATTCTACAAAATATATTTCATAAAATTCAATTTGATGTATGTAAATGATTTTTATCAACAGTTTCAAATACGTATCTAGACAAATCAAGGTGGTATTATGTTCTAAAGGCCATAGGTGTAGTCCCCAGACTTACTCAGCGCAAAATAATTTTGAACATTTTTTTAAAAATACATTTTAAATGATTTTGCAAAGATGATAGTGCTCGACCCCCCCCCCCTCTCGTTCCAATAGATCGATTTTCCCGAATGCAAATTTAGGGGGGAGGGGAGTTCAAATTTGAACTCATGATTATGCCTGGCTGGTTATAAAAAATGTACATGTAACTGTACTATATGATTTTTTACTAAACTGAACACAAACGGTAATACGAAACGCCAATCCAACACTGCCTGAATGGAGGTGCAGCACTAGAAACGCTGGCCATCACTGCGGCTGCTCCTGGCCATTATATATAATTAATTTCACGAACACAAAAAATTGTGCAAATGTTCGAAGTACATTCATCATTCAACAATTTGCAATGCCGCTGTAGAACCAATAAGACATGGAGGCTGTCACTCACTCGCTCACTCACTCACTCACTCACTCACTCACTCACTCACTCACTCACTCACTCACTCACTCACTCACTCACTCACTCACTCACTCACTCACTCACTCACTCACTCACTCACTCACTCACTCACTCACTCACTCACTCACTCACTCACTCACTCGTTCACTCGTTCACTCGTTCACTCACTCACTCACTCACTCACTCACTCACTCACTCACTCACTCACTCACTCACTCGTTCACTCGTTCACTCGCTCACTCACTCACTCACTCACTGGCTTTTACCGTATGACTTAATCATCTATCTTTTCCGTTATTTCACTTGTATGGTGGCCATGCTGCTGTTGCTGCTTCAAATAGACTAATCAATCCCATAAAAACTGTGTTCCCGCTCGTTACCTCGTCTCCGTGATTCCTAAAAAATAAACCCATGTAATTACATTCAGTAATCAAGACAGGGGTTAGGAAAAAAACTGCTGATGAGATGTGGCGACTTTTTCTTTGTCACTTATCGCGCAGTTGTAAATCTATCAAATTTGTATCATTTTAGTTCAATTTTCTCTGGTTGGCTGTCGGTCGGTCAGTCAGTCGGTCAGTCAGTCGGTCGTTGGTTGGTCAGTTGGATGGTTAGGCTGAATTATTTTGCAGGTTGGTTTGGTGGCTGGTTTATTTGTAAGCTTACAATTAATAATATAGTTAATTAATTCACTGATTTGTTTTTAGACATTTTGAAGGATAATTTGTTAATTACCATGGTCACTATGATTAGGTTCTGCATGGTTGAAAAACTACCAGGAATTCAAATTTTTGAGCCTGTAAGTAAAGGAGACCCATTAAAATAAATCAGTTTTGTCTCACATACCGTTGCATGTATTTCTAATCAGAACAAGTGGCCCAAACTCGCATGTTCGTGGGAAATTGTATTTAAAATGTACTTCTCCCATTCAATGTTCATGGTGACGTTAAGAATTATCTGTCCTCATTTAAAATTTCTATGAAATTTTTGCCTAATCTTATCACGTTTTTAAGATTTCGCCAACATCTCAGGGAATTTTGTAAAGTTTTGTCATGTATTTGTAAACATGAACAACCATACAAATTTAATTGCATTCCGCCAATATGTCCAGTATCCGTTAGTAAATCGAGGAAACCCACTGATTCCTTCCTGAGATGAAACAAACTATCGAATTTGGGCGGTATTGTCATCTAATATTCTAAAAACTTAGTTATAAGCAATATTTGGTGCGCTCATATAAAACTAGAGCATACAAATTCAGTTCATGGTTTTAAAAATGTAGACATGCAGAGTATTATACCCCAGTCACACATACACGACACACAGCAAACGCCTTGAGTGACAAAAATCAGAGCAGTGCGTCGTTGTGCTTCCATGAATTTTGTTAGGATATTTGAAGAGCTAGCGAGTTTAAGACGAATATACAGCATGTCATAAATAAATCAGGTGTATAAATCAGAGAATACACAGCGTTTCGCTACCGCGTTGCGCGTTTGTAGGGCGACAGAGTTAGCGAATACACCGCACATTGCCAGCGCGAGGCACAAATAAATCAGAAAGCATTTAGCACGCCCCATATGCGTTATATGTTCGCTGGACATGTGTGAGGAACACGTTGGATGGGCGCTTTATGCGCGCTCAGTGCCGGCATTTTTGAGTTTTTTTCAGAGGTTCAGGTTCAGTCACACATAGTCGACGCACGACCCACACACTGAAAATTGATTTTTTTGCCAGAGCGTCTGTCATGCGTCGGTCGTGCGTCAGCATTCTTACTGGTTCGTGGAGGGCGCTGCACTAACGCTACGCATATTTTTGTGCGCAGTGTATTCGTCAAAGGAAGTTGGATGTGTTTAAAATATTGAACGTATATGAACGCATAAATGTACACGCCAGAAGATCGCCAGAAACACGTAAGGCGCACTAGAAAAACGTTTTATCAACGTCAAATACGTTTGCTATGTATCACATTGATGCCCATTGAGGACGCTGGGCAGTCGCGGGCAACACGCATGCCCTGCGCTGCATGAGCACTCGAAGCAAACGTTGGGCACTCGCCGCAGTTTGTCCAGCGCTCGAGCAACACGCTGTGACTATGTTATTTCTGCAGCTTAACCCTTGGAGCTCTGAGAAACGACATTTTATTTTTAATTATTTGAGGTGGTGTTTCACATGATTCACAGCTTTAAGTGCCGAATTTGTTATCAATTTGTCAAAAATACGTCCAAACTTTATAATGTTTTCATAAATTAAGCTCACATTTTTTCTTTTAAAAATTGTTACATATGTACAAAACAAACTGATAAAATTTACTATAATCGGCAACATTACTATCCTAGGGTTTAATGCGCACTGTATGCGTCCAACGCGTTAGCACACGCTGTTCATTCGTCCTTTGCGTAAAAACACGCTGTGCATTCGCAACCAGCTTGCGACGTTTTTCACAATCCGGACCCAAATTGTAATTTTTATTTTTTTATTCGTGGACTATGCGTCGTTTAAATGTGACCGGAACAAACCTCAGACAACGAAAACACAACGAATTTAGGGCGTGAGCTCTACTTGTGCCTAGCGTTAGATTGGCGTTGGTCTGACGTTCTTCTGGCGTCCATATTCACACGTGGAAAAACGCTCACATTTTTGAACATGCAGAAAATTAGCGCAGAGGTTGACACACGCAATAAATGAATAACCCAGCGAATCACAACGCACTAATCAAAATTCTTTATTTTTGTGCGCTGGACGTGCGTGATGGTATGTGTGACTGGGCCTTATCCAGAGTGTGTGTGGACGAGGCCTGACTGCCGTGCACAGACGAACATCAATGCACTGTATGATCAGAGTGTATGTGGACGAGGCCTGACTGCCGTACAGAGACGAACAGCAATACGCTGTATAACCAGATTGTGTGTGGAGGAGGCCTGACTGCCGTGCGCAGACGACAAGCAATACACTGTATAAACCAGAATGTATGTGGACGAGGCCTGACTGCCGTGCATAGGGTGTGCATGGACAATGCCTGACTGCAGTGCACAGACAAACAACAATACACTGTATAACCAGAGAGTGTGTGGTCGAGGCCTGACTCCCGTGCATAGGGTGTGCATGAACAAGGCCTGAATGCAGTGCACAGACAAACAGTAATACACTGTATAACCAGAGTGTGTGTGGACGAGGCCTGACTGCCGTGCATAGGGTGTGCGTGGACAAGGCCTGACTGCCGTGCACAAATTGTTCCATTTTTCTGTAAGCATTGCATAGAAGGTAATGACTAATCTTGGAGTATCACAAAACTGCCATGACCAGCTTGCCTGGGCAAAATCTTGCATGCTGATCCTAGATACGCTAAAGGTTATATCACTGTCTGCTAATAAAACTTGTCATAAAATATTTAAAAAAACTTAAATAGAATAAAATTGCACAATTAAAAAACTGGTGG
Organism: Flabesymbios commensalis; assembly: GCA_964017125.1. NCBI lineage: Eukaryota > Metazoa > Annelida > Polychaeta > Terebellida > Flabelligeridae > Flabesymbios > Flabesymbios commensalis. The sequence goes on from OZ024909.1 coordinate 13,863,657, forward strand.
CGCTGTCATAAGATGCAAGTGAAGGTCGCTTGGCCAAATTAAGTGAAACCTAACTTTTCGTTGATAAATCCATTACTGCATGCATTCCGGTTGATCTCAGATTTCAATTCATTTTCTTTCATTTTGGACAATAATTCTCCATCGTCGGACAAACTACAGCCTTAGACAACAACCCTGAAACGTTTGTCACATTTGATGGAGTATTGTAAAAGTTAGGCCATTTCACATGTAATAATTTTTTGATTTAGAAACCAAGTAAAATAATGTTTTTATAGGTAAGGCGGCAGCGTTAGCACTTTACTACGTGTCAAACTTTTAAGCTATACTAATAAAACATAGAATAGTATTTATAAAATTGAATGGCAATTGATTGAGAATGGAGTGTAAAATAGGCGAAAAACATGCAACATGGCTAATGTGATTATCACTTTAGATACACACGTACACAAAAAAACGGCATAACGATAATATTTATTCCATATGGATGTGAGAAGTATCACAAAGCAAGGTTATCTAGGTAGGTATTGAGGAAAACTCTACTACTAGTAATAATTCCCAGGTCCGGGTCCAGCCGTTTTTAAATAGCCGCCCATTTAAAAACCACCGTGCATTTATAAGCCCTCGCAACCCACTTCCAACGAGTGTTTATAAACACCCGGGCATTTATAAACAGTCGGCCAATATGACTGGTTAACTGTACATTTTATTCCATAAAATCAGTTATTTTCTCTTAATTATACCAGATTTGGTATAATGTATAAATTGACACAGCACATCACTACTTAGTAATGAACTTGACAAGCAGAATCTGTGAAATACGATGCTTTAATTGGTAAAAATCGTGTTGTCATTGCTAAAAAACTGTATACATTGGGGGTACACTCTGCTTATACTATGGACTGGTGGATATAGTGATGGTCAAATTGTATGCGCATTTATATAATCTATGTGGCATCGTTTTTGTACATACGATTTAGTGCACAAATTTTATATACAATTCCAGGAGCGCTGTCATTTATTCCACTTCCTAGGCAATTTCTGCGGAAATTTACCTTGCGAAAACGACTAAAATGTAGATTATTATATGCTTAACTAAACTGTGTCTTCATATTGCCAATTCATATAAAGTTATGCACGGTAATTCATAGTTTATGGGGCTGTTCCCTTGCTATTCTGTTGGGAAAAGCCAAAAGGCAGTATCTGCTGACTTAACAAGTAAGCTGACACTGCCGTTTAGTGAATGTACAAGTGAACGGGGTTGACCGTTAATAAACGCCCGGGTGTTTATAAACACTCGCCGGAAGTGCGCTGCGAGTGCTTATAAACGCACGGTTGTTTTTAAATGGGCGGCCATTTATAAGCGTCTGGACCCATACCTGCTTACGATGGATTAGTAGATCATAATATACATGTTATAGTGGAGGGTATGTACCTCGTACATTCAGATCTACAAATCTATCCTATTCGTTCGCCATCCTTGTATTGATGGAATAATCAATTGATTAGAGTAGTTCGTTCACCAGCCGGTTGCGTTATGTGCCTACATCAACGTAGCTTACATAGACTGATTAATAGCCATGCAATGAATCATAACCTGCAACCCACACCGAGTATGGATATTATGGACCATTTATCTGCGATGTTGGTCCATTATTGATGCATAGTGGGGCTATTGTTTCCACAAAACCCCGGCATCTGTAGAATGAGCTACTTCAGTGATCCCATAACAACAAGTTATTCTGAGGTGTCCCTTCCAAACGTCACTTTTGATTTGTGAAACATTTTTTTGGTAGATTCGTCAGAAATACATACAGCATTGGTGTTGACAAAAATAATATTATATTAATACACATGCCTGCAAAAATAAACATTGCATTGCTAGTATGTGCGTAAAAATTACAAACATTCTAGAAATATCAGTTACTACAAAAGCTTTGCGGGCAGTGAATGTAGACACAATGATGTATGGTTTTCATCTTATGTAGTAGGAGGCGTATGCTTAGTGTCTCATTTCTTCTGAGATGACGCACCTGTGCTACGCGATAACGCATCGAGTCAACGACTCTCGACGTTGAGCTGTAGTCTCGTTTTACCAGGACGGTTTTTTTGTGATTGACATTGTCCGAGAGAAGAAAGGCATGCAATATTTATCAGCTCTCCGTCGTTAATCAGTTGAAAGCGCATCAAGAAACCTTCCCATACGTTTTCAAGATTATTGATTTACCGGTGACTAAAAAACGCCAATGTGTATTTTTTAAATATGAAATAAATATAAACAATTTGAAAAACAATTGTTTTGTTTTTGGCTCAATATTTAATACAATAAATTTATCAATCAATCAATCAATCAATCAATCAATCAATCAATCAATCAATCAATCAATCAATCAATCAATCAATCAATCAATCAATCAATCAATCAATCAATCAATCAATCAATCAATCAATCAATCAATCAATCAGTCAATCAATCAATCAATCAATCAATCAATCAATCAATCAATCAATCAATCACATCTATTACCAGATCACATCCGCACAGGATCGAGGGTATATACATTATGCTTAATACATAATTAAATAACATTATTATACAGTGATCATGTATACAAATTGTTGTTTACATTGAAAATACATTATCTATATCGCATACACATGCATATGAGTACAAACATAGTAATAAATTAAAAAATAAGATACTTATACAAATATAGTGACATGTACAACAATTTGAGCGCGTGGATTAAACAATATATCAAATTGTGTCAGCATGTTGACTTCATTAAAGTACGGCAAAAACAGTTAAATTATTATCGAGCAATGTCTTCGCACCTTATCATATGCAGAGCAATTTAAAAGGAAATACTCATTTTCAACATCTACATTACATAACTTAAATATAGCCTACATTCATTTAAATATAATTGGATACATGTATGTCTTTCAACTTCAGTGCATGGTCGCTTGCTCTTAATTTTGAGCTATTCTGTGTTTAAAATTGGATCCATTTTGTAGATAATTCCCCATAGGTATTCCAAAACTATCATATTTTGTTAACCTTATTACATTTGTTATGCTATACGGCTACCCTTCTGTTTTGCTGTGCCTTTATTTTTGACTAATTTCATGGTGGCTCTCGCATGAACGGATTTTGTCAATCTCATTTCCACTTCATGTCATTTGTATTTGTTTTTGATAATTTTCTAAAATTCTTCTTCCATAGTAGCGTAGTGTAATTGGTCCATACGTAACTGGGTTTGAACAAAATGCAGTGATTTGAAAAAATTGAAAAGTTGTACAATTACTACATATATACGAATATAACTTAACACAATAGTTTACATACTTTTCTGAACTTACACGTAATAAAATTCCTATACTACTTTTCTACACAGACCAACTCATTTCTAATGGATACATATATTCTGAGTAAGGTATTCCATCCATTTAAGCGCCAAGCAGGACTACACATGTTTTAATCTGTTTAGTTCAATCCCAGTTATTGGGAATGAAATTTTTTTAAAACATCAAGATTTGCAAACATTATTTCACAAATTAAATAAATAGGATCACCTTTTACCCACTTGAGACACAACTTGAAGTGAGTGAAAATTTAAATCAGAAAGCTTGGCAGGAAAAGCATTTAGCTTTGATGCAGCTCTACATCACTGATACTCATTCAACGCTGAATCAGCGTTGTGCTCCAGTTGGAAAATGACTAGTCCAGATCCCTTTGAAAGTGGCACATGTAAACTCCCAGAGGAAGAAAAAGAGCTAATAAGGTTATCAAGTTAGAGTGATTTCAAAATATAGCAGAATTACTGTACATGTGATATACGGGTGATGATAATTATACATTTTATAGCTTATAAAAACCACTTTTACCATGTGTACAATATGTGTAGGCTAAGTTATTTTTATTACGATATATTATTATTATTGAAAAAAATCATGCGACTAACCATGATTACTCTAAAACAAAAGTATACCTTCAGACTGACCACTCGGCAGTCAAGGAAGTAACCATACCATGTCGTCAACTAATCAGGCTGGACATCAAAGACCAGCCATGTGAGCAACAATGGAAGAGAAAAATGAGTTCAATCTAAAAGCACTTCTGTTCCATTCATCTTCTGCACATTGAAAGATTTGGACTGCTTTGCCATCATACAAAAAATAACACAGCTAACAAAATATATAGATAGTATACAGTATGCACATGACGCACAATGTGGATGATTAATGGATGGGAAACAATCTTCTCTTCTATGCCATGAAGAAATTGAATTTGATCTGAGTAAACTGAATATATAAATATTTTGTTCAACAGACAGCCGCTGGAGTCATGATGAGTTCTGAGCAGCTCAGTGGAGACAATGGCGTCAATTTGGCTTAAATTAATCTGACACATATTATGGAATTGATAAGCTAATCAAACCACTGTTCTTGTGAATAAAATCGTTGTTTAAACATCAAGATTTACAAATGTTTGATCTGAGATTTAATAAATATCAGTAAATTTTAGACACTTGAAGTTCTGGGTCGCGGTAGTGAGACACAACTTCAAGTGGGTGAGAAATTTAATTAGATAACTGTAAAATTTTTGAATTCAACATTACACGTGAAGCTATGGTGAGGCTCATCATAACAATGGGAGCTAAATGTGTTGTGCATAGACCTCTTAATCCATTAAGTACATCGTTAAATGATGGACGATAATATAATAGGTGAATAATGACAACTACTCAAAAGATCTATCAAAACAGTCAGCTAGAATTATCGCCATCTCAAAATGTGAGACGTCATTTCAATATGAAGGATGTTTTTTAACACACCGTATAAAATCACATACGTATGTGATAATAGTGTTTTATCTAGCCCCCAACATTATCACATTATATCTTAATAAGGTGTAATATTGAATCCAAACATTTTACGCAAAAGTATAGGCTTATATAATTAAATATATATTTATTCACCTTCATCACATGGATTTATATTATATTACTGTTGTCAGCCCTAATCAATCCTGTTACAAATTTTATTATCTAGTAGGCCTATACTCATCTCAAAAGCGTCTAAAGATGTATCCTACAAAATATATTTCATAAAATTTAATTTGATATATGTATGTAAATGATATTTATTAACAGTTTCAAATATGTATCAAAAAAATCAAGGTGGTGTTATTTTCTAAAGGCCATATGTGTAGTCCCCAAACCTACTCAACGCAAAATCATTTTGAATATTTTTTTCAAAATGATTTTCAATGATTTTTTAAAGATGATAGTGCTCGAACCCCCTCACTTCACGTCCCACATGGATCGATTTTCCCAAATGCAAATTTGGAGGGGGGGTGGGGGAGTTGACTTGAAATTTCAAATCATGATTATGCCTGGCTGGTTATAAAAAATGTACGTGTAACTGTACTATATGATTTTTTATTAAAGTGAACACGAAAGTTAATACGAAAAAGCCTATACAACACTGTCTGGATGGAGGTGCAGCACTAGAAACGTTGGTCATCACCGCGGCTGCTCCTGGCCAACGTCTAACATTTACTCACCCTTCTTCACCCTGTAGAGCCTATATATATATAATTTATTTCACGAACAAACACAGCAAACATGAAACATTGACCCGAGGATTGTAGTTTGTCTTTTAACTCCTATGGGTTGTAATATCCAGTCAGCCCAAAGAAAGTGTATATTTGCGGGTTTTATTTTGATAGTAACTAATATTTAGTTGACTAACGTAATCTGATCATGTAGAGTCTAGCTCATTGCGATTGTATCGCTGTAGTGAAATCACTTCTAGGGTTTCAATAATTACTTTAAGTGGCCTTCTGGATACGTATCTAGATTAAGTATAGAATTACAAAATGCACTTATTTTTTGTGGTAGTATTAGACATAAATTATCTCCATCGGTATGAAGTACATTGACAGTATCATAATGATCTTGGAAGCATAGGCCTTGGGACCGAATTATAATCAGTAATTATATATTTTACTGACCGACTTTTTTTAGAGTCGATTAGCAATATTTCTCAAACTACAGCTGTAGCATCATGTTTTCCAAAGTGTCCGCTGCAGACTCACTCACTCACTCACTCACTCACTCACTCACTCACTCACTCACTCACTCACTCACTCACTCACTCACTCACTCACTCACTCACTCACTCACTCACTCACTCACTCACTCACTCACTCACTCACTCACTCACTCACTCACTCACTCACTCACTCACTCACTCACTCACTCACTCACTCACTCACTCACTCACTCACTCACTCACTCACTCACTCACTCACTCACTCACTCACTCACTCACTTTCACTGTGAGTGACTTAATCATCCAGATCCGCCTGCAAATAGACTAATCAATCCCATAAAAAAACACGTTTTTTCTCGCTCGTTTCCTCGTCTCCGTGATTCCTAAAAAATAAAACTTATGTAATTACATTCAGTAATCAAGACAGAAGTTAGGAAAAAACTGCTGATGAGATGTGGCGACTTTTTTCTTTGTCATTGATCGCGCAGTTGTGATTCTATCAAATTTATATGATTTTAGTTCAATTTTATCTGGTTGGCTGTCGGTGGTCGGTCAGTCAGTCAGTCAGTCGGTCGGTTGGTTGGTTGGTTGGTTGGTCAGTTGGATCGTTAGGCTGAATTATTTTGCAGGTTGGTTCGTTGGTTGAAAGTAAAGGAAACCCAATAAAATAAATCAGTTATGATTCACATACCGTTGCATGTATTTCGAATCACAGCCAAGTGGCCCAAACCCGCATTTTCGTGGGAAATTGTATTTAAAATGTATTTCTCCCAATCCTGGGGACGTTAAAAATGGTCCTAACTTAAAATTTATATGAAATTTATGCTCAATCCTCTCACGTTTTTAAGATTTCGCCAAAATCTTAGAGAGTTTTGTGAAGTTTTGTCATGTATTTCTAAACATAAACAACCATAAAAATTCAATTGTATTCTGTCCAATAAGTTCAGTATCCGTCAGTATATCGAGGAAACCCTGTTATTCCTTCCTGAGATAAAACAAACTATCAAATTTGGGCGGTATAGTCACCTAATATAATAATAACTTTGTTACAAGCAATATTTGGTGCGCTCATGTAAAACTAGAGCATACAAATTCAGCTTGTGGTTATAAAAATGTAGACATGCAGAGTATAACCAGATTGTGTGTGGACGAGGCCTGACTGCCGTGCACAGACGAACAGCAATACACAGTATAACCAAAGTGTATGTGGATGAGGCCTGACTGCCATACACAGACGAACAGCAATACACTGTATAACCAGAGTGTGCGTGGACGAGGCCTGACTGCCGTGCACAGACAAACAGCAATACAATGTATAACCAGAGTGTGCGTGGACGAGGCCTGACTGCCGAGCACAGACGAACAGCAATCTGTATAACCAGAGTGTATGTGGACGAGGCCTGACTGCAGTGCACAGACGATCATCAATACATTGTATAACCAGAGTGTGTATGGACGAGGCCTGACTACCATACACAGACGAACAGCAATACACTGTATAACCAGAGTGTGTGTGGACGAGGCCTGACTGCTGTGCACAGAAGAACATCAATACACTGTATAACCAGATTGTGTGTGGACGAGGTCTGACTGCCATACACAGACGAACATCAATACACTTTATAACCAGAGTGTGTGTGGACGAGGCCTGACTGCCGTGCACAGAAGAACATCAATACACTGTATAACCAGATGTATGTGGACAAGGCCTGACTGCCATACACAGACGAACATCAATACACTGTAAGCCCAGAGTGTATGTGGACGAGGCATGACTGCAGTACACCAGTGGCGGATTCAGAATGTGCATGGTAAGCCACATTTTGGCTGAAAAAGTGGTGTCAGCTTCACTTTTTTCAAAAAAATGCATGAAAATGCAATATTTTCACCAAGAACAGGGGGACGTACGCTGGGTACGCCCTATGCTGGATCCGCCACTGGTACACAAACGAACAGCGGTACACTGTATAACCAGAGTGTATGTGGACGAGGCCTAACTGTAGTGCACAGAGTGTGTGTGGACGAGGCCTGACTGCCGTACACAGACGAACAGCAATACACTGTGTAACCAGAGTGTGTGTGGACGAGGCCTGACTGCCGTGCACAGAGGAACAGCAATACACTGTATAACCAGAGTGTGTGTGGACAAAGCTGACTGTGGTACATAGGGTGTGCGTGGACAAGGCCTGACTGCCGTGAACAGGGGGTTTCATTTTTTTGTAAGCATTGCAATCAAGTTAATTATTAATCTTGGCGTATCACAAAACTGTCATTACCAGTTTGCCTGGTCAAAATCTTGCAGGCTGATCCTAGATACGCTAAAGGTTATATCACTGTCTGCTAAAAAAACTTCTTAAAATAAAATAAAATGACACAATTAGAAAAATGGTTACACATAACTTTTCGTTGATAAATCTATTACTGCATACATTCCGGTTTGATCTCAGATTTCAATTCATTTCCTTTTATTTTGGACAGTAATTCTCCACCGTCGGACAAACTATGGTCTTAGACAACAACCTTGAAACGTTCGTGACATTTGAGTGGGTATTGTAAAAGTTAGGCCATTTAAAATGAATGAATTTTTAATATTGAACCAAGTAAAAACAATGTGTTTATAGTTGAGGCGTCAGAGTTAACACTTTACGACATGTACAACTTTTCAACTATACTAAAAAAACATAGAATAGTATTTACAAAAATGAATGGCAATTGATTGAGAATTGACTGAAATATTGGCGAAAAACATGCAACATGGCTTTAGATATTCTGCTATCACACGTACAAAAACGGCATAACGATAATATTTATTTCATGGATGTGAGAAGAATCACAAGGCAAGGTTAGCTAGGAAGGTATTCGAGGATACTGTATTACAGTTCAGAACCAGGCGCCGCATACCGATCGATATGAGTGCCAAGAAAGACGACTGGTGTTTCCTGAACACTCTACTACTCTAGTCTATGACACAATTATCTGGAGCGCATGCTTTTCGTCGATTTCTCCATCAATTATCAACCGATTCTCATACAATTTTGCACAGGACATTTCCAAGTCATGCGGGAAAAAAATTGTCAAGTTATATGCAGAATCACAAAAGTTAGACCATTTGACATGTAGTAAATTGAAAATATGACGTCCTTCCATAAATCCATTACACTAATTCTGACATTTTATTACATGTCAAAATAATGGTCTAACTTTTGAAATATTGAACTTGGAAATGTCCTTTGCAAAGCTTAAAGAAAATCGGTTCAGAATTATTGAAGGAGAAATCGACGAAAAGCATGCGCTCCAGATAATTGTGTAATAGACTATAGTAGTAATTACGATGGATTAGTAGATCTTATTATACACGTTATACTGGACGGTATGAACCTCGTACATTCAAATCTACAAATCTATCCTATTCGTTCGCCATCCTTGTATTGTTGGAATAATCACTTGATTAGGGTAGTTTGTTCACCAGCAGGTTGCGTTATGTGCCTTCATCAACATAGCTTACATAGACTGATTAATGGCCATGCAATGAATCATAACCTGCAAACCACATAACTATGGATATTATGGACCATTTATCTGCGATGTTGGTCTATGATTGATGCATAGTGGGGCTATTGTTTCCACAAAAACCCCGGCGTCTGTAGAATGAGCTACTTCAGTCATCCCATAACGACCAGTTATTCTGAGGTGTTCTCCCAAACGTCACATTTTGATTTGATTTGTGATTTTTTTGGCAGACTCGTCAGAAATATATATGGCAGTGGTGTTGACAAAAATAATATTATATTAATACACATGCCTGCGAAGATAAACATTGCATTACTAGTCATGTGAGTACAAATTACAAGCATTCTAGAAGTAGCAGTTACTACAATAGCATTGAATGTAGACACAATGATGAATGGTTATCATCGTATGTAGTAGAAGGTGTGTGTTTAGTGTCTCATTTCTTCGGATCGAGTCAACGGCTCTACACGTTGAGGTACCGTCTCGTTTTACCAGGTTTTGGTTTTGTGAGTGACATTGTCCGAGAGAAGAAAGGCATGCAATATTAATATCAGCTCTCCGATGTTAATCAGTTGAAAGCGCATCAAGAAACCTTCCCAGACGTTTTCAAGACTATTGGTTTACCGGTGACTAAAAAACGCCAATGTGTATATTTTAAACATGAAATAAATATTAACAATTTAAAAAACGATTTTTTTTTGTTTTTGGCTCAATATTTAATACAATAAATCGATCAATCAATCAATCAATCAATCATGTATGCAAATTGTTGTTCACATCTATATGGCATACACATGCATATTAATACAAACATAGTGATGAATTAAAAAATTGGATACTTATACAAATATAGTGACATGTACAACAATTCGAGCGCTTGGATTAAACAATATATCAAATTGTGTCAGCATGTTGACTTTATCAAAGTACGGCAAAAACAGTTAAATTATTATCGAGCAATGTCTTCGCAGCCTATCGTTTGCAGAGCAATTTAAAAGGAAATAGTCATTTTCAATATCTACATTACAGAATTTATATAAAGCCTACATTCATTTAAATATAATTGGATACAATGTATGTCTTTCAACTTCAATGCTTAGTAGCATGCTCTTAATTTTGAGGGAGCTATTCTGTGCTCAAAATTGGATCCATTTTGTAGATAATTCACCATAGCTATTCCGTAACTATAACACTTTGTTGACCTTATTATATTTGTTATGATATAGGGCCTACGGCTACCCTATGGTTTTTGTCAATCTCATTTCCACTTCATGTCCTTTGTATTTGTTCTAATAATTCTTCTAAAATTCTTCTTCCATAGTCGTGTAGTCAAGAGTATTTGGTCTATACCTAACTGGATTTGAACAAAATGCAGTGATTTGAAAATTGAACATTTTGTACAGTTTGTACATTTACTACATATATAAGAATATAATCTAACACATTCGTTTACATAATTTTCTGAACGTGCACCTATTAAAGCACATCAAGCGCAGTGACGTGTGATCAACTACAAGTTGAAATTACACATTTGGACACACAATCCAATGAAAAGCTTACAATGTTAGGAGCGACACACACTTTTCTGTGGTGAAAATTCATTAACAGACGTGTGTAACGTTACGCGTTGCTTATTTATATGTCACAGTTTTAAATATAGACAGTAAAATTAATTAGACAAAAGAGTGTCATAGAAGGTCTGTCTGGTTTTATTACTTGAACGACATTCAGTAGTGAATTGTTTTTTTGCATGATGTTTTATGTTATCCACAACTCAAAATGCTTGATATATTTAAAGGTCATAATGTTATAGTCATGTAAATGAGAAGACGACAAAATAGGCAAATGTTTGAATCTCGACCTAGTTGTGTCGACCAAGCTGGATGCGTAGAAAATGCTTTTAATTTTTTTAGTTTTATCACGGATAGCAGGTAAGGGGTGTCATTCATTTTAAATGAGCGTCATTTAGTAGAAAGCAAATACATACGATCTCGAACTATTTGAGAAATCGGCCCCACATGTCAGCGGTGCTGTGTGAGACTGTTTGCTTGTTGAAGGGGGTAAGGAGAGGCCACAAAGAGAAAGACATAATATTATTAGCGATTATTCTTTTAAATTTAGGGCGTTACATAACCGGGATCCGGGCAGAATGGACGAGTCTCGAGGCAGATTCTGAACCATTCCTTCCCCCTGACCTCTATTTCAACGGCCGTATGTGCTTTATCTTCGGCTGTGACCATGGTGATGTGCCTGCAAGTACTCAAATTACAGCATATCAACCTCTAGAAGAGGGCGATTTTAGCACCTGTGGTCGGGGGCTTTAATTCAATAGTACCCGCTTTTACTACCCTGACTAATGGCAATCATGCTCAAATCAAAGTCTTTCTGAATGAAAGATGTTTAAAGACTTGCAGAACGCTGGACCAATGCTTTCGAGGTTCAGCCAGTCTTCAATGAATTCCAAATGTCATCTAAACTGGAAATTGAATCTGCAGCCACTGATGGTAGGCCACGTGACACGAATTGCACCAGTCTAAGAGTTGTCAAATGAGATTCTGGTACAATTGTTTTATCGGGATAAATGTAGGCTATATTAGGTCAGAAAAAAATAACCCATTACCTTATATTAGCACAGAAATGCATCTCCATTTTCATCAATCAATTGAAATCTTTCATTTTTATTATTATATGTTGTATTATTTAAATAAATTTAATTTATTTAAATTGCTCAGCTGCTTTGAACAGTTTATCTGTTTATACCGACACTGTTTTATATGTGCTCGCGGACGAAGCAATGTCGTTTGCATCGGGAATCAAACCAAAGGTACTTGACACCAGCCACACATGTTACACGAGCTACGTGTACTGATGAAACACTATAGAATACTTCAGTTTTTATTGTTTACGCCCGATTACGATTGGTGAAGCGGATAAATCACAATTCTGGTATCTGGAAACAGGCTATAGATATTGGACTGCTCCAGAGTGCAGCCAGTGATGACGGTGACTGAGATCACATTTACGTCTGACAATAAGGACAATGACAGGTAACCTGCTCCTTGGTCATTGCTCCTGAATAGACCCTATCATAGAGAAAGTGGCGTCGATATTAGACACCCAGCATAGTACATAGGGAACGAAACAAAATGACCCAACTTATGTGCAGTAGTCATGTTAGTTGAGAGAGTGGCAACGCGCAACCACCAGGGGCTGAAATGGTCTGCACATTGAACTACTAAGCTATGGGAGGGATGTCATACACCCCAGCACACAGAATACGTTAAATCAATGCATTGTATTTGTATTTGAACAAGTGTATCTGTATTTGTCTTTTAATATTTTCAAGTTCACATATTTGTATTTGATATTGTTCATGACCTCGTTTTTATATTTTTATTTGACCTTGTGTATATGACCCCTACCCTGATTCAGGCCAGAATGATGAGCACATTGTGCTTTATGAAATGTGGAACCAGTGAAGATGGACATTTTAACATTGATTTAAAGGGAATCGATAAAGGTAATATATATTCTTGCCAGAATATATTTAAATACTAGAGGGGAATTGTGACTTTTCAAAGTAATATTTGGACTAAGTTTTATGCGTTCTTGTGCAGTCATTTCTAATTTGGTTGAGTTATTTTCAATATGACAGATAAATTGTAATTTTGCTTTTTTTTCAATTTTAGACTTTAGACCTCAGAATTCAGACTTTAAATTTCAGACAACAGAAGTCCCCACTGATATTTTGTACTTTTAAATAGATATATATTTCTTTGTCAGGGGGGAGATATTCAGAAGGCCCGGTAAACACATTTACTTCTCTCTCTGCTGAATTATTGCTGTATCAATGTATGCGATGCTGGCCCAACATTAAAACAACATTGAGTCGACGTTTTGTGTTTGAATGGATTTGCAACTGTTATTTGTATTGTCAAATTTAACATATAAAAGTTTATACTGTCCACATGAAACACGATGCTGGCCTGGCATTACAACCTTACTGAAGACATGCCATTTAAATAATAAATCAAACATTTAAAGGGTTAATAGGGCGACCCAGCTTGGACAGATTGCCCGCATTTCAGCCTGAGTCTATTCATACCTCAAATGTGGCTGTCTCCGACATCATTGAACCGACATCGATCCACATAGTGATCCAGAAAATCCTGATTAAATCCGGAAGAATTCTTAAATAAATTATAGCATAAAACTTCAATACCTAAGCATCATTGTGCCAATGTTTGAAGTCGATTGGATGGAAATTCAAGGAGAATTAGCCCATCAACATTTGACATTGATCCATATAGTGATCCAGATAGTGAATAAATCCAAAGAACAACTCGGAATTCCTAATTAAAATATAACATGTAGCCTGACTATCTGAGGAACATAGTGCTGAAAATTCAAGTTGATTGCATGAAAACTCAAGGAAAAATAACCCTTTGACGCAGAAAACAGAAAAAAAAGAACCAAACAAAACACAATATGTTTGGGCATAGCCCAAATAAGTTAGTATTTGATAATGCATAATGCGTGATAAATAAAAGATCAGCAAACTTTGTGAATGGTTATCCCTATGTTACACAAGTTTATTATGCAAGGATTGTGAAATAATAAGCAAAGGTGAAACAAAATATCGTCTAGTCTGCCATTTTAGATTTTTTTGGGAAAGTTTGTCATGGTTTATCCTTGTGTGAAACCATAGATTTTTTTTTATATTAATGGACCAAATATTTTGCATTGTTTTTGAGTTACGTAAATATCATAAAATTACTCAAATTCAAAATGGCCACTAAGCGGCCATTTTGAAAGTGCTTGCTTCTAAAAATTAACCAGGTCATTGGCTGACATAGCTGAGTATATTTGCTAAATTAAAAGAAAAAGAAAATTCTGAAAGATTTTTTTTCCTGAAACGCTCTAACGAACATTTCTTCATTAGTGACCGTAGTAATTAAAAGGTATATATTGATATGCGGATCAAAATGTCACCAAAACATTCTCCAGTGTTATTTGATGGCTATATGAAGTAAACGGACTGGATGACAATAGTTTTGACACAAATTATGGTTGACCTTTAACAAGTGTCAATGACCTATACCACAGACGACAGCTGACAAACGAGAATGTCTGGTGGACCTTACAGAAGAAGCATTGCTGCAGGCGGAATTTCAGAAAAGACGAGGTGCTGGTCAAATTATGGCTTAATGCTCTTTCAAAAACCGCCGCTGTAAGCCCAGCATAAATCGGAGATGGGAAGATCATCGTTCTGAAACCTATCAGAGCCAGAGGCATGATCCTGTCGTCTGGCCTCTTCGCTAATATACCCAGTGCCCTCGGCACACTGCTTTAATACTTCTACTGAACCCTTCTCTAACTATTGCAGTTGATGCATCCTGGACATCTATTTATTGTATAGACAGACTTATATTTTATTGACATAAATACAAGTCATAACAGACTTAGTTGTCTTAGTGATATATGCACATGTATATACAACTAAATGGTTAGTTTCGTAAAATATTATACAGAATTAAAATTTTAAGTGCCATTGCCATTGCCATAATAAAACACTGAATTTGTAAAAAATGTAAATGATGGCTACTTAAAATAAAATAAAAATTAAAGGCATTACCAACATATGAAGACAGATGTTTCCCGCACTAAAACCAGAAAAAAATAGCTACTATGTATAATACACAAAACTAATGATATGTAGTAGCAAAACATGCACTGATGTAAATAATACAAACCTAAAGATACATGCAAATTCATCATTCTGTTCCTGAAGTATGTATTAACCCTTTACCCGCCAAATTATTCAATCTGAATTTTCACCCACTTGAAGTTGTGTCTCGCTGACGCGATCCACAACTTCAAGTGAGTGAAAATTATTCAGATTTGGCAAAATGGAGGTTAACTGCATCTTCAAATATTGCTGATTTACGTCACATTTTATCTTTAATATATTCAAAAGGTGGTACATAATGTGCTAATACAAAATGAAAACCCGAATAAATGCGGCACCGGCGGTTAAAGGGTTAAAACATTTAATGACACGTGTCCTCAACAGAAATGAGACGTCAAGTCAACGCCCACCAAATGCTGGCGAAGTCCGGCACTCACTCAGCACCAGGCAACAGCCCCGCGCCTGCGAGGAACCACTGTCAGAAAGGTCACAAGTCAACCTCTCCTACAAGAAATTAGAAAACAAAACGTACACGAACAACTGGCATCACCCACGCACAGAGGGAGAATATATAATGACACTCTGACATGAAAACACAGGACGTGGCCCACGCATAATAGCCTGACCTGATTACAGCTTATTTTAGTCAACTACATGTATATTGATTAATTCTTACCATTTCAATCACGATCTAATTAGCACCATGCACTCGGTGTTGCAATCGAAGAAAAACATGAATGAATGAATGAATGAATGAATGAATGAATGAATGAATGAATGAATGAATGAATGAATGAATGAATGAATGAATAAATGAATGAGTGAATGAATGAATGAATGAAATCAGAGATTGAATATTGACACACCATTATTAGTTTGTATTTTCTAATTTTCATTCTCAAATCAAGCATAGCTGGAATGGGGCACAAGATAATTGAGGTATTTCTAGTCAGACAGATATAAGAAAATAAACGCTTTGACCTCAAAAAATTACAACAAAACATTTTTTGTTTTTATATCGGCATATGGGAAAACGTTTTAAAAGTCGACCTTGGGAAAGTGGGTAATTAGCATGGAAACAAAATGGCCGCTAGCGAACATTTTGATTTTTATCTGTTGGCATAAAAACCCTATATTGTAATGTAATACCTCATTTGGACTAATTTGAATACACTGAGATCATTGAAATAGTTATTTTTAAGTTTCAGGGTCATCTTGAGGTAAAAAACATGATGGCTGCCAATAAGCGCGATAAAAATGACTTTTTCCTAATTATTGACATACTAACCCTATATTCTTATTTAAGTACACTGATTTCATTGCAATTAATATTTTTACGTTTCAAGGTCATCTAGAGGTAAAAAAACAAGATGGCTGGCTATAATTACACCCTATGAAAAGGCTACGCTTTCAGCAGAGACCAGCATTACCTTTCAAGTTCTGAAACAATACGCCTAGAATCGAATGCAATACTTATTTTGGACAGATTTGAATATTTTGTCTACACGTTGCAATGTCATCTAAAGGTTATAACCAAGGAAAGTGCCCATTTTCACCAATGACTATTATTTTAACATTATTGCATTAATATAATAATAAAACAAATATATCCGACTGTTGATAAATAAAGGCTAAATTCAATAAAGGCCTATTATATTTAATGAAATTGACGATATACTCCATATTTTGTTGTATTAACACATTAATATGCCAAATGATGACAATATTGGGGTTATATATAGAATTTTTAGGACATAATTATTCTGGCATTATAATTGTAATATTCATACATTACAATGACATTTTAGGAAGTAAAACTGGCACATCCTGACATTGCATTGTCAAATCATGATGACATTAAAACAACTTGTCAGGAAATTGAAATGTTGTCTTTGGACCATATACTACTATATTGTCGACATTATCATCATAATGCTATATTCTGACCAAAAAAAATGTCATCACAATTGTCAAATAGTGACGTTAAACTGCCATATCCTGATATCACGATGTCATTCTCACATCTATATGTCAGATAGTCACATGATAATAATTCTTGATTCATATCGTTTCACTAAACTGTCATATTCTGATATTTTATTACAATAGCCTGGCATTAAATATAATATAATCATATAACGCCATAGTAGTAGTAGTAAATCATTGCTTTACGTCACTTTTCGGCACAAATGGCCTATTAAGTGACAGTGTAATATGATAAAAACGTTGTAGTCAATTGATGAGATGAATGTTGTACAGATGATGATGTAAGGGTGGGGTGATCGGACATGGTGGGTTATTGAGAGCGTTTTCCTTCGCTCGCCCGATGAGGGGTTCAGGGCATGTCTAGGGGATCTACCCCCAGACATTCCCAGACGGCTGGAGATTTAGGTTTCGCTGTGAAATTTAATGCTGAAACTCTGTGGCATTTCGTGCAGCCTCGCTATCCTCGGGTCGGATAGTCCCCAGAGTAAAAATAAGAAGGGTAACTCCATTCATCCCCCGTGAGTGACCCGATGTCAAACACTTTAATGCTGGTTATTTAAGGGTACCACAGCCTACACCTGCGCTGGCCCTGATGCGAGAGCTACATTGGCACCGCAGTTGAGAAGATTAACTAGGGTACACCACTGGCAATCCGTTCGAAGGTTATGGCCAGATACGAAGAGGCTGCAGCTTCCCTTGGATGTTTGCTGTAGACTAGTGCTTCCGTACCATGCCAAACAGCATGTAACTGACGGAACAGATATAATGACCCTCCCCGGATGGGGGCAAAAAGTACTGCTACTAGCAATCATCCCAATACTAGTCAGTTGGCCAGTAATCAGAAATAGCTTTTTTAAGGTTTTCGTGTCGACTTTTCTGTGCATACCTAAAACCTTGCTAGATGTATTCTCAGACCTCTTATAATGAAACCCTGCCCAGTTGTCGGCTTTTATGTGTGTGCACTAGAGCTTCACAGTATTTTCAAAATGGCCGCCAAATTCTCCCTTAAATTGTCAATTTTACCTGTCAATCAGCATTATTATGAACAGAAAACATTCAATTAAAAATCAAAAACAATCTGGATGTAATATAGTTTTACACTAATATACCTTAGGACAATAATATTTTAATTAGAGCTACAGAGTATTTCCAATATGGCCGCCCAATTCACCCTTACATTGTCATTTTTACCAGTCAATCAACAATATTATAGACAGAAGAACAACTAATTAAAAAAATAAAAATGTTAAGGTTATATAGCTTTAACATAATATACTTGACGACAATATTTCTTACTATAGACCAATAGAGGAGTAGTAAAAAAAAACATTTTAACTTTGTATTTAAGCATACCATTCAAAAAGTTTAATTTTAAAATATGACAAATATGCGTGTAATCCAGTGCCTTTTGTAATTAAGTTTTTGAGAATGAACATCCTTTTATTTCTATACATCGTCTTCGACATCACCTATTGAGCCCACAAAACACTTAAAATGATTAAAATACTCTAATAATCCATACCTGAACATGGTATTTAAAAGCAGAAACTCTTTACTTTTGGAGAACATTTCAAAAATCTTATTTTACCATTAGTTTGCCCAAGTTCGTAACAATACGAATCCTCGTTAGCCACCCAAGAAGATTAAGTTTATTCACCTTAGCCTTGAAATAACTCTTAAATGACCTTGGTGTCATCTTATATCTATGCCACATTAAAGCCATGAGGGTTATATATATATATGTCAACATATAATATATAATGCCATATCGTCACATTAACCGACATTCTGATATTAACATGACATCTTATTCTTATATTATAATCCATATTTCCACACTATAGCAGGCCTGATATAGAACATTATAATATGCAATACATCCCTCAATTATATTACTCACATCACATATTATATAATAACATATGCGGATATTTAGGTGTCACGTATATCCATAATATGGCTTTGATCTAGGATACTAAAATGTCAGATCTGTGATTAAATTGTACTCACTTTGGAACTTAGTGTGAAACGATTGCAATTGCAACGTTTCTACCTGCCTTCAGCAGATCTTGATCACGCCACCCTTGCGACACAGTTAAAGTGGCCTTTTAATATAGGTGGCTACACATAGGAGGTTAATTTGTATACAAAATGCAACAAACGAAATGACCAAGTGGCCTCGCATAAGAGGTTGACTGCTCCTAAGAGTGGGTGCTCACAGTAGGTTCCACTCACTAGTGTATTTCCAATTATAATGCTATATTCACACTTAATAAAGCCATATTCTGACATTATATGATGATGTTGAATACAATATCTCCACATATCATTTCATTACCAGAACTCACTGTCATATATCGACTAGTTTATGTCATATATATATATACATTATAATAGCATGTTTTGGGAAATTAGTATCATATCTTAATACTATAACTCCATATTCTGAAATATAGCATCCTATTGTGACAGTATACTGATAACATTTAATACCATATACAATAATGTGGATGTAATATTTTTACACTACAGCTAGTGCAATATTCTAGTATTATTCATGTATTAAAGTAACACATCCTGACACTGTAGTGCTCCATTCCATCATTGTATGGCTTAATGTGGAATATCCCACCATTTGAGTGTCATACTGGGGTATAAAAACATAAAGATTTCATTATACTTTAAATGTCGGCATACCGAATATATTTTCTGTACACTATAGTACTGTACCATAATTATATGCATGTAGATATACTGACATATTGTATCATTATGATACGTTAATGACACATCGTGGCACAGATCTGTTAACTTTACTCATATACTAATTATCAGGCAAGATGAAGGGGACATCTCACAGCAAATATGTTTTTATCTTCTAACTTTGTTGATATGAGTAGGCCTAATGTCATCCACCATACTATTTATTCAAGCGTTGAAAATGACAGATTTAAAGTAAAAGAATTTGTGATCAAACTGTGCTATCCCTTTATCATCAACTGCTATAGAGCTATAGAAGTCAATTCACTTCCATAGTAAAAAGCAACATATCCTAAAAAACACCCACAAAGGACGATTTACCCAAAACAGTTTATTAGGGTATGTGCTGTGCCAATATTGCTCTCCTTGGTATATCATCTCAATAGAATTATGCAACCCATCAGTGGCTGATCCAGAGGGAGCGGCGCCCTCCGTTCAGAATCCACCCAAAAAACTACTACATTTCAAGCCTTAGATTTTGACATTTTTCTGGAGGAGCATGACCCGGATCCCTTTAAAGCAAATAAGAGGAAGACTGTGCCAGCTGTGGCGTGTATTAGAAATTATAGTAAACAAATTCGCTTCAACTGCTGAATCCACCACTGCCCATCTCATGAGATGTCAGTTAATGCCTACTTTATGCCCATAGCTGTGTCTATTTGTATGTGTATTGCAAGCAAGTGTATTAATTCGCTGTGTAGTTGTGCCAGACGTCAGATGGGTTGTTCCTAATTGCTAATAGGATAATATGGTTGAATCAAACATGGAAGCTCGATGTTTTACTGAATTACCAACATTTTAATATGTTATTTCTATGTATGTTATGTATCAAGATCACAGTATCGTGTTTCATACTTGAAGTGACAAACGATGAGCCACTAGTTTATCATATTTTATTGGTTTGTTCAGCACAATCGGCTTTGAAAATGTATTTGTTTTTAAAAGCTGATGCCACAGTATTTATATTTATGATAATTTTGTATACTTATCTGGTCTCCCTAGCTTTATTTCTATGCATCTATTTTACATGTATTTGCATATATATGCATTCTACCAGGTGTCATGTGTTATAGACTATGGGATTTAATATTATTATTTTGACTGCACAGTATGTGGTATATCACAACAAAGTAGTATCTGCATAGTTCTTATAACTATCATCCTAAAATACTGGTTCTAAAAATTGGCTGATCCTTGATCAATTGCAAAGATTTTACTTGTATAGGGAAAGCACTCGGTTTACCCGTTTACCGCTTATATCCTATACCTTAACAAATGTGATTTATTCCATTATATGCTACATTTTAAATGATACTGTGCATATATCTGGTTCATTCTGTGTCATTTTTAAAACGTTTTGTTTAATTGTAATAAATTATTTTATTCTCACAAAATATTTTTTTTTGCGGTTTCGTATTAAAATCATATTTTGCCCCTCAAAAACTCATGCACACACCTGCAAGCCGAAAACCAGGTGCTAGTTATGCCCAGAAGTCCCCTTGACATACTAAAAAAGGTTTTAGGTATGCACGCTCAAGTGGTGACGAAACCCTCCTTGGCCACCTCTGGCCAACTGACTATATACCCCATAACGCCATATTGTAACATTAAAGTTACATATCCTGACCTTAAAATGCCATATCCAGACTACACAGTACAAACTCCTACCATAGTATTGCCATATCGAGAAGATAAATTACCATATCCTGACATTGTAATACCTCATACTGACTTTATAATGTCATATCCTGACATTCAAATGTCATATTCTGATGTTTAGCTGTTATATCCTGGTATTATATTGCCATATCATACCATTCTATTGCCACATTCTGACCACAGAATGATATATGTGACATGGTAATGTCATAGTGTAACGTTTAACTATATTCTAAACTGGCATGAACTCAGCCAACATTGGTTTTGATATGACATGTGTGTTCAAGGTGGTATAGCAAGATAGTCGTGTACTGGAAAATAATATGTAGCCTAAAGTTTTCTCAGGAAAATAGTATGTTTCAGCCGACCATACAATATATACTGATTAGCATTAAAATCACTCTTACTGGCTATGTACATAGGAATGACATGGGAGTATGATAAAAATAATTCGCATATAATCGTGTGTACGATTATCGGTCATCCACTTATATTAAGCTATCAAACATACATAATCAAAGAGCCAAAGTGAATAAAAACAATACAAACACCCCTGCCATTTTTTGTCCACCTTGCAACAATGTAATATCATACATACAAATGACATAAACATAGTTTTGGGCATCAACAGTTATATGTGTTATGTATATAAAAATTGAAACAACTATAATATGATCAGAGCTGGGAATAAAACTACAATCTCTTTCTCTCATTGGGCCTGAACAATTCAAAAGCAAATTTCACCCTTGACTGACCGTTTTGATTCTAAAATGATCTAAAAAGGCCAGTCAACATTTCGCTGGCCGAACATGTTATGACGTAATTATGACACTCATAGAACTTAGTTATTCTGCTTGTAACAAACATTGTTTAGCCTTGTGTCGTTAATAGGAAATTGCATTTTATTTTATTTTATTTGTTTTAGTAAAACAGTACATAGAAGCATGATTATAAAACAGTCAGGGCCACCATACTGGTCACCAGGGATAAAAGACACTATAAAGGGTCTGGCGACTCTTATTTCCATAGTGGTCCCCCAAAAAATAGACCAGATGTCGACTGGGAAGGTTTACAGAAAATTTCATTGAAAATACTTAAAGTTTATATAAAATAAATTATAAATAGCTAACATTTTCCATGACCACAACATACACTTTTGGTCATACCATTATCACATAATGATTAGACAGTCTTTAATACATATATAATTATTGTAAATGTAAATACAAATCAGACAAACTAGTAATATAGAAAGTCTATCTATTAGGTAAAGTCTCACAGCGTGTTTAAAAGATGACAATGAGTTTAATTTCTGTGTTTTATTTATTATTTTAATTTATTTTTTTAAATGAATCCTAAACTTCTTTTTTTCATTTTTGGTCAATGATCACTTCATGCAAATGTAATTTTCCAGCAAACTAACTTTCCAGTTTGTCGAGATACTACTCTAATTAGCTGTAAAAGCCAACATTTTGTAAAATCCAAATTCTCGTGTGCATGTGTTGTGAAAATTTAGGTCCTAGCTTCCTGACTGTATGGATATATGAAAGCGATAAAAATTGGGGGAACTTAGATATTACTATGACAAAGTTCTTATTTGTCAACCTCTGTGTTCTTGAAAAAGAATGTCAAGGTCAGACATCTTCGACCTGGGTCTATAGATGGTGTTTATATAAAAGCGATACGAATTGGAGCAGCATATCATAAAGAGAAGTTTTCTTTTGTCCGTGAATAATAGGTAGTTATTGGGACAATTGATCCGGTTATTGCGATAATCATAGATTTCAAGGTCATCCATCTTCGAACTTGACCTATAATTTTGAGGCATACATTACTGGTATCCATTGGGTGTCAATGGGAATACAGCTGACCCATAATATATAAATGTACGTCAGAAACTTGCAGGCTACATATCTATATAATTATGACTTAGGCTATCACGCTTATTGTGCAATGGCAAGAATCTATGTTATTTATATTAATTTAGATGTCATGATGACTTATTTGGTTCTTGTCTGATAAAATAAAAGGTAGCAACTTTATTTTGTGTTTTCGATTATCTTTATATATGTTAATCCATTTTTTTGCCGTGAAACTTGAAGAATTAAATATGGATTGATCTGTTGATGTTCTCGGCAGCTACTTCAGGACCAGATTCACATCCGCAAGACAACCTGGTGATGCCACTATTGGATAGGTCAGAGGGTAGACTCTTATGGACAGACTTTTCAGCACGCATCTTCCTACACGTCTACGATATATCGTAAATTTTACGAGAATATGGGCCCTGACGTCGAAGATTGAGTTCACCTAATCGGTGGTCCACTCTAAAATACTATGTAATGGTGTAAAAATGACACATGTGTTTATCTAGTATGCCTATATCAATTGGTAGAACAACGCCATGCTATTTGTTATGGTTGCATTGTACCATGCTGATTACAAATAAATAGTATCTGCTATCTTTGCCAGTTATCTTTTCTTATACACAGAGCTCTGTGTAGCCTGTTCCAACCAGACACAGATAGCATGCCTGTATCCAAATGCCGATAGTTCTCCCTGCAAAGACGAGGACTTGACCCGATGTTGTTTCAATGTTGGTCCAGCAACGTTGGCGGTGGGCAAATATTGAAACAACATTAGGTCAAAACCTCGTGTTTGCTGGGCTCCACACGGGTGTTTGTCTACACCCAACCCTCCCCCTCCATAATATTCTCGCCAGCCGATCACGGTAATTTTAGCAAGACAGCCGGCCAATCACAAGCTTACTACAATACTTGAAATTGAGAGTGGGGAACATATGAAGTCATCCATCTGCAAATTTTAACATGCGAAGTAGCAGTGTCTACGGCAGGCAGTGTACTTTTCTTACAGTTATAATTGTTTGTGCTTTGATTGTCCCAAGGAGTGTGTGTGTGTGTGTGTGTGTGTGTGTGTGTGTGTGTGTGTGTGTGAGTGAGTGAGTGAGTGAGTGGGTGAGTGAGTGAGTGAGTGAGTGAGTGAGTGAGTGAGTGAGTGAGTGAGTGAGTGAGTGAGTGAGTGAGTGAGTGAGTGAGTGAGTGAGTGAGTGAGTGAGTGAGTGAGTGAGTGAGTGAGTGAGTGAGTGAGTGAGTGAGTGAGTGAGTGAGTGAGTGAGTGAGTGAGTGAGTGAGTGAGTGAGTGAGTGAGTGAGTGAGTGAGTGAGTGAGTGAGTGAGTGAGTGAGTGAGTGAGTGAGTGAGTGAGTGAGTGAGTGAGTGAGTGAGTGAGTGAGTGAGTGAGTGAGTGAGTGAGTGAGTGAGTGAGTGAGTGAGTGAGTGAGTGAGTGAGTGAGTGAGTGAGTGAGTGAGTGAGTGAGTGAGTGAGTGAGTGAGTGAGTGAGTGAGTGAGTGAGTGAGTGAGTGAGTGAGTGAGTGAGTGAGTGAGTGAGTGAGTGAGTGAGTGAGTGAGTGAGTGAGTGAGTGAGTGAGTGAGTGAGTGAGTGAGTGAGTGAGTGAGTGAGTGAGTGAGTGAGTGAGTGAGTGAGTGAGTGAGTGAGTGAGTGAGTGAGTGAGTGAGTGAGTGAGTGAGTGAGTGAGTGAGTGAGTGAGTGAGTGGAGATTGAGTGCTACCTTTCCAAATAGGCAGATCAGACTTGGCGAGAACAAACTTTCTTGCAATAAAAACAAGATACAAGCAATCATGACAATCACGCTATTCGTCTGCCTGTAATATTAAACATGGGTTTCTCTACAGCATAATTATCTCGCTTTGTCAACCTGTCTATAAACTGAACCAACAATCTACATGTCTACACACACATTAAGTCTAAATGACTCGCATAATCATAGTAATTCTTAGTTTGTATTGTATATAATAATATTATTCTGCCACCGCTCCATCTGCTGAGCTATATAAGCATGATGAATCGAACTCCATGCAATACTACTGAAATTTACTCAAATTTGCTTGCTGCTTTTCACGTATACAAATATTTCTTTTATAACAATTTAGAGTGCAACCACATCATGGGAAGGATTTTTTATTTAATGACAATACTATTTTTCGTTTTCACATGTTTGAACAATGTCAGGCGAATTTGCCTCTGAAATATTCAAGCATCAGTCAGTTTAAACAAAAGAACATAAATATCGACATAAATATAGTTTGGGCTCGCCCAAAGTAATCTTGTAGACACAACACAAGCAATTAATCTTAATTTACTATTAGTTTAATAATGTATCGTTTTGCGGAATTTTTCTTAAAATTAGAAATAACTGATGCTGTAGTAATCGCTAGGTGTCGCTGATCGCTAGGTGTCGCTATTAAACGTCAAGTCAAGCCTTTTCTAATTGAACTTTGACTGAGCCACACGTTCGGATTTTTACTGCTAGAATAACATTATTTTCTACACTGATTTGCATTTATGCTAAATTCTTTCAACATAATTTGCATACATGTACGTTTATATTGTTATTTTTCAAAAACATCATTGCTGTGATTACGTACTCATATTGATCAAATAGTCAGAGTGAGAAATTTATGCAGTAAACAAAACGTATCGCTCTTTAGGTATATGTTAGATACGTCAAATGCTCACAATGTACACGTTACTCTTAAATCACCCAATACGCCGGAAGACGGCTTTTGTGATAGTGTCCGACAAGTATTGCTTAGCCACAATCTTTATGACCGGTATATCTTAAGCTTGCTGCTAAAGTCATTTTAATACTCTATTTATAATGTTATTTTACAACTGAAATATTTTTATCTATGTAATAAAGAATGCTGAAGACTAAATATAAATTATTATTATATTGTGTTACACGATGAACATTCACAAAATAGTATCCCTGATTGTCATCAATCTGCGTGACGAGAAAAAAAACATAATATCATCATATAATTATATTAGAATTAAAACGTGTCATATGCCTTTGTCAAATAACATCCCTCATAGCAGAACTAAGCTGAAGAAACAAAGATGTGTATCATAGCAATTAACATACAACAAATAAAATTGAAAGTTGATGCTTAATCAACCCTTACAGCGCCGGGACCGATTTTAGTCGTCAGAATATGACGTCTTTAGCCGTCAGATTCTGACGTCTAAAGTCGATCCCGGCACGATAATAGTGAAAATATTTCTAATGGCCCTAGACCCATAACACAGATATTCAAATGAATCGGGAAAAAGCCAACTAAAACACTTATGATGATTTCAAATTGAAAAAACCCTTTTGGTCTCCATAGTTTTTCATAAAGAATTCAGCGCTTTAAGGGTTAAAACCCATTTATGTTTAATATATAAACGCCAATTGGAGAGGTGATTATTTAGTGGACAAGGTGAACAATAAAATCTCTTATTTCTTAGGACAATTCGCCTGTAATCATAAAAATAGGATTTATAAATCACAGAGCTTTAAGTGTCTGCATCATTTGGTATACAATATTGCCTATTATGCCTATTATGCCCTTATTTTAAATTTAGCAACAATGCGTTCAGAAAAATGATTTTACTGTACACTCGCATCATTGTCTTCACTGATTTATACGCCTAATTTTTATAATCTCTACCTATAATTGAAGAACATACGTGAAAATATTTGTGTTCAATACTTATTTGATGACAAAATTGATTTTAAAGTGACGGGTACAATTAACAAGTTTAAGCAATTGTATGAAACCGATCATCATAATGGTGGTTAATCAGTGTGACAAAAACTACATAAAACATTATCATGATTTAAATTATTATTAAATTATTATTTAAATGTATATTTAGGATAGATCCCCTACAAATATCAAATAGAATGCCTTACGGGAGGAAGAACTCTCAGAGCTTCAAGTGTCTGTGTGACATAAGGATTAATGGTCAGCACATTAATGTTTAACCAGAACTGACCACTTTGTATTGTCCATCACCTGGTCTGCCTCTACGGACTGACGTCCATTAGAGTGGCACTAAGCGGCAATCCCTGTCAGAGGAAATGACCTGAAATAGTAGGATAGACGTGGACTTTCCTTTTTCGGAGACAGATTGATTATGTGGAGTGCATTTTTTTTAATGACAGAATGTCTGTCGGCAGTGTATGCGTTCTGTAGGTCGCTACATTGTTAGCAAAGGGTATGACATGTGTCGCTTTAAATATTGAATAATTACAAATAATCAGCTTTCTACACTTTATCGGCAGGTTTTTAGGTGATCAGTGAAATACAAGATGATGATAGTGTTTTTAACGATTGGATTAGCGCTGAATCTAAAACAAATTTCAACTATATCAACTATGTATATATATCAACTATGTATCTATATCTGAGCTATGTATTCCCATACCCAGTAAACAAGAGACATTGAACGAATGTTGGGTTGATGTTGGCCAAGCGTCATAGACGATGGGTCAACATAAACCTAACATTGGTTCAGTGTCTCGTACACGTTGAGCCAATGCCGGTTTAACGATGGGCCAGCGTCCCAGGACCAATGCTGGCTTAATGTTGGTTATGCGACGCTAGCCCAACATTGAACCGGCATTGGTTCAACGTGTTGTATTGCTGGGTAGGGCCTATATAAGAACAACAATCTGCAGCTCAGAAGCGTTATCTGCAGCTCTTATTTTTTCTGAAGCCCCGACGCGGTTTCCCGAGAAAGTGCCTGCAAGTCTATGTCCTTGAGCAGTTGAGCTTCCTTGTCTTTTAAAGGTTTGAAGTAGTTATTTATTAGTTTTCGTGGCATTGCAGAATTCGCTTAGAATACAAAAATCTTCAAGAAATCAGTTTACTTTCACAAAGGAAAGAGGTTTGTATTGAATCAAACATTAGATTCATCGTATCCTAAATTCCTGTGGTGTCTATACACTGTTTGCACGATTTTGCACATAAGCAGGACTCCCAACTAAATAGTTCAGTTTTAATCACTGTGTGGCGTGTTGTAATAGAAAAGAGTGTGAAAGGACTCCCAACTAAATAGTTCAGCTTTTAGTCACAGTGTCGCGTGTTGCTATTGGGAAAGGTGTATTGTTGCTGGGTTTCAAATCCTGTGTTTGGAAACTATGTCATCCGCAAGGATGTTCTCCTAGACAGCATGTGCACAATGCATTAGCTATAAAGCTACCCACGAGTAATTATTACAAGACTGACCTGACCTGACTAATACACCAACGAGACACTCACCCAACGCTGTTTTAATGTTAGATCAATGTCTGCGATGCAGGCTCAACATTTAACCAACACTGGGTGAGTGTGCAATGTTTGCTGGGAAAGCTGTCCTGTCAATACATGCGTGGGGGTCAGCTGTTTCGAGCTCTCCATAGTAATACAATCAGTAATAATATCAACATAGCATGAGAGGACTGTACCGTGGTATGCAATGTATGTGAGCTTCTACATTACACACATGCCACGTATGAAAAATGGAATGTTAGTTTATGCTAACATCAAGGAGCACTTAGGAATGCTGAGACCAGGGATGGGGTCAAATACACAAGGTCAAATACAAATACAAATACAAATACGAGGTCCTAAAAAATATCAAATACAAATATGTGAACGTGAAAATATTCAAATACAAATACACTTGTTCAAATACAAATACAAATACAATACATTAATTTAACGTCTTGTGTCCGCTGGGGTGTATGACATCCCTCCCATAGCTTAGTGAGTTCAACGCGCAGACCATTTCAGTCCCACATATTATAATAACGTCATTACATACCTAACATTCCTTATCAGATGAATAAAGTCAATTTGGCATCGTGATATACCGTCAATTAGAAATAAATAGTCTATTAAAATTGTACGTAGGTAGTGTGAAGTTAGCGTATATTAATTAAAAATACTTGTTTTCCTGTTGTAATTTGAAGAATGAGTCCCTGAGCTGTACAATGTCACTGACTCTCTTACTCTTCATCCATCGTTATGAAATCGAGCAGACCACTGTGACAACACCCTGTTATGTAATCACCGGTCAAACACAGGGCATGGACATCTTTTTTTTAATTCTGGGCCAGTGTTGTAGACCGTAGACCAGCAATAACGCAATATTTGGTCAGTACCTCTTACTTGGCAAGATCACTATAAGCACAATGATTAGCAGGACACGTTATGGCCCTCCCGAATAACACAATATGTTGTGCCAATGCTGGTTTAAAGCTGGACATGCTTCACTGCACTGCAGGAGATGTCACTGGGCCTTGTCGCCAATTAGCAGGTATGATAAGAAGCCGAGATCACTTCCATTGACTTTTTAAGTGCGGAAGGCTGATATCTTCAAAATTAATTATCTTCACAATTATTTATAACAAAATAAATACCTGTTGCCATTGATAAATTGTACAGAAAATAAATTTAATTTAAGGCCCACTTACACATAGAGCGAGAAACGAGAAATCGCGCGAGCCTGCGAGAAACTCGCGGCGAGATTCCTACTACACATAAAGCGAGAAATCGCGCGGGATATGAAAATCAGCCGTGACGTAGCATGTCACATGACCACGCCACTATGTTTACTGTTATGTACATACAGGCGCATAGGCCTATATATATATATATATATATATGTCCACGAGTGTCCACGAGGAGAAAACAAAGAAAACAAAGAATCTCACCAACATGAAGAGAAATAAGGAACAAGAGTATAGGCATTGTATGGGGATAGTACTTCGTATATAGTATATATAGTGATGAGAGGTGATAAAAGGTGTGATCCATGCTTACCCTGACAACCACAAAACCACTGGACATATTGTGCAGTGTATGAAAAACAAGCCAAAAGCCACGTGGATTAGCCACGTGGACTTGACGGCAACACAGCAAACACAACAAGAAACACGCTGATTGGTCAAAGCTGAAAAATCACGCGCGAATTTTTCCGAAAAAACCGCCCCGTTGGGGGTTCTGGGGCGAGATCTCGCTTTGCCGTAAATTGACGCTTCTCGCTTTCGCCTCATATGTAATCGAGCAATGGCTGATGTACCGAGAGCGATTTATTTTCTCGCGCGATTTCTCGTTTCTCGCCTTATGTGTAATACGGGCATATGTGTAATACGGGCGTATGTAGCCACACGCTAAAAAATCCTTATTACTTTATATTCACTAAAAATAAACATAGACTAGCAAATAAAAGCCGCTACATAAATATACCGGACTCACAATTTTTTAAAAATAGATGTAAAACAATTATTCAACAGGTCTAGTGAAAGTCATAAATGATATCTCATTTGTTATAAAAAAAATATGACACTATCACATTTTTTTATACAATTATTTGTATATGTTTCACAGTGTATGCGCTGTGAGCTAATTAATAACTTCACAGTTTTATTTTGAGTATAATTTCAACTCATGTGAAAATGTTTTGTCATGTAGAAAACCAAGGATATACCAACTAACTTAACAGCGAGAGGAGTGTTAATTTACTGTGATTATTGGTGTGCTCAGTGAAGTGAAACCACACGGTTCACACCCTAGGAATAACATTTTACACACTCATTACTAAATTCACATGCATTAGTAGTACCGGTATTTTGTATTCCGTTATGAAAAATTGTAGCAAGTAATAAGATTTGATTATTATTTTTTAAATTTGAGATTAACAAGCTTTAATAAAAAAACAGAATATGACCTCTATTAGGAACTAGAAAGAATCGAGGGGATTAGACAATAATCTCAGGTGCCGTATGACGCATTAAAGGCTACAGCCCCAAAAACGGTGATAATTATTTTAGTTCATTGGAGCTATCACTTGCATTGCTGCTTAGCTATAATCCCTGTTGCATGTATTCCTTCTTCCACAGTATCACGCATATTAAATCTTTTTTTAACTTCTTGCAAATGGAAGTTCGATGGAAAAAAGTCTTTCTTTACTAAATTAATAATTTATTAAGCCTCCCAATCATATAGTGTGTATACATATTATTAAACATAATGTTGGTACGCTTAGCTAATACTGTATAATCATTTTGGATAAGAAAAAACAAATATTTTTTTGTAATTTTGATATTTAATATTAAATAAATTTACAATCACTCAGAACAATTTTTTTTGCGCGGTAAGAGTTATTTTAGGTTGTTTTTGGTCATTAGGGACCGTTACACACAGGGCTTCTAATAAAGTGTAAATAATAAAATACAGTTTATGGATGCATCCACACATCACCTCCGACAAAAGACATTAAGACATTTGAATGCGAATTGAACATTGGTATATATATGCAATACAGCTCTATATTGAGGAATAAAATATTTATAATGTAATAAAGATCAACTGGCATTTGTGTTTTGTATTATTTTGTACAGAGACCCGTTATTATTGCACCCGTTATTTTTCACAATGTTTTAATTTTTGCGAGGAGAACAAATTCATTAATTTAAAAATCTCGCGAAAATTAATATTAAAATAAAAAAAAACGATACAACTGCTATCTACGGACTCCATCAAAACACAAAAAAACAATGTATATCTTCGCCGATAGTAAGTTAACGTAAATAACTCTAGGATAGAAATAACTCTAGGATAGAATACATAATCAATGTGTATATTTACTGACAAAACATGTCGGGGATTGGAACCTTTTTGGAACCTGGTATGCCCAGTTACGAAATATAAAATAAAAATTAACAAATATACAAATATTATTTATTTATTTATATTATTATTTTTAATTCTAGTAAATTGTAATTAGCTAGATTGTTTTTTGTCAACTTAACTTGTCATTTTGACAGGGCCTAGCGTACAGAAGGATTATCACCTGTGTAGCGTGATTACACCTTTGCAGTCGCAAAAAACAAATTGCTATGCAAAATAATATAGTAAGACAGATTATCACAACCACATCACCAATTCCTGTATTAGTTTCGCCTATTTAACGGAATAATAAGAGAATATATTTTTACGCGTAGAAGTATACATATATATCCAGTTAAGAGACATTAACTTACTTAGGGTTATAAACATTGTTTTTGTTATCAGAATCAATGAATTTGGGCTGATCAGACGAAAGGGTTGTTATGACACAGTCCTACCCAGCAACACGTTATCTCTGTATAAACATGATATCAAACGAAGAACATCGGTTCAATGTAGTTTCAATGCCTCGGGAGCTGGACAAGAAGTGAATTAGCAATTAGACTTCGCTTTTATCTTTGAAAATTTAACCCCCGACGTATCCCACTTGTTAGCAGCTCACGCCTGACTGATTTGGGAACACATGCCCAACACAGACGTAGGCCTACCTAGATGACCATCTAATTAACACCCTTTGAGGCTAACATTATTGATTATAATGCTATGCTAAAACAAACTATAGATATGCAAATATTGCATGCCGTAAATGCCGAACATTTAAATACAAACTTGTGAAATGGTACTGAAGATAAACACTATTATATTAAACATGATATTGATTTTTTTATGCACAGTAAATTCGCCCGGTCAACTTAGTGCAAAAATTGTATTTGAATTATATTTGATCAAATACATTAAATACAGGGAACAAATACAAATACAGATACAAATACAGGCCTCTTCAAAAAGTCAAATACAAATACAAATACGCTAAATTCAAATACACATACACAAATACAAATACGTATTTGACCCCATCCCTGCCTGAGACTAATTGATCAAATATTGTGGTTCAAATTTGTTTATGAAAAAAACGTATCTCGCAATGTATGCCTATGTATCAATTAAAGAAAATTCAAATGATCTTATCTAGAAACTGTGAGCATTATACAGCACTTCATACCACAAATACCCACCGTCTTACACTGTGGGAGTCAGTGCACCTCATAGCTACCAGCGTTAATTGGCGCATGAAAATTGTGGGCTGTGGATTTCCATGCAGCACCGATTGTCTGCTCAACGCTGGGCCAACAACATTAACATCTGGCCCAATCTGTGCTACCATTGAACCATTCTCTACATTCTTGAAAATGTCTATAAAGTGACAATCATGATCTGTGGGATATATTACTTCATACCAAACTGCCTGCAAAATGTATATGGCATCCCACTGAGTGAGTCCCTTTTAATGGTATGAGGTACATCACATTTTCTGACTAATGAAAATTGTTTTTGCTTTAAGTTGAAGTGGAGTAGCCTACATGATCACGATGATGAACAAGATAGGGGAACCTGTATTTAACCCAAACTTATAAAGATAAAATGTAGGCCTAATTAAGCTTTGTAGAATCACCTGGTTCAAAGGCGAGCCAAAGTTTCAGGCATCGTCCAGCATTGAACTTGGTATTCTTCTCATTGCTACCTCAATATAGAAATTTTTTACGCCAAATTAAGCACAAACAACACAATAAAACTATCAAGTCAAATATGGCTATGTAATGATCCTTTGCGTGACATGAATTGTAAATAAGGTCGGTATTCGGTATGTATGGAATCATTTATTTGACATAAAGTAGCTTCAGCATGTTCAACATTATGTAATTCGTACTTTCCAAGACTAGTTTATACAATCTTGACATGCTGAGTGAAACACCCCCGGGCCCTGGTACAGTGGTTAAAGCTGTCTGTTTGGAAAGTTGGAGATTGCGGGTTCGAACCGCTGGCTTTTATGTTTCTTCCTCTCTCACTCGTAAATATTCAATATTGTGGAGAGCCTCCGTGACCAAGAGGTAGCGTGCTCGGCCTCAGATAGCCAGGGCTCTAATTTCGAATCTTTTGTCTGGAGGGCAGTGTCATTTCATACATCTCACCATCCTCAGGAGGTTCTCCTAGCCCCGTTCATCCTATATGTGCACACAGGTGGCCTTAAATCCCATTAATTTGATTTTTAAACAAATGCATTAGCTATAAAACCCTTAAAGTCGAATTTGAAAATTGCTACTTATGTCTTTGACCTCCAACTTGTGTACCTTGAGGTCAGGTATTACCAAATTACATATCGAAAACGGATATTAAGTAAATATTCCACACCTTTAAACATGCTAAAGATATTGCCACTTGTGTAACGTAAATTCATTAGAAGACGAATATTATTTAATTTGAGAATGACCTTTTCAGAGTTAAGTACAATTATCTACTCCTTTATTGTAGTGCTTTCAAATTGTTGGCACATAATTCCCAACGTCTAACGAAAAACTTCTAGCCGACAATATTAAAATTGGATTAAGAAATTTTACATAAATATTCTATTATATTCAAATGTCTTTATTTCTACTCGTGAAAGATCAATAGCGCGGAGGGCCTCGCTCAGTCAGATGTAGTATCTTCGATCTCAGGCCAGGGTTCGGATTTAAAATCCTGTATTAGGAAAACTTTGTCATCCACAAGGATGTTCTCCTAGACTGCATCCGCACAAAAGGTGTTAATTGTAGATATTTATTCCGGGTGTTTTGGCAATGCAGAACTCGTTTAGAATACAAAAACCTTCAAGAAAGCAGTTTATGTCCACAAAGGAAAAAGGTTTGTGTTAAATCAAACATGTAGCCAGATCATAAATTTCTGCTGTGTCTATTGTTGATGCGAGGTTTGCCCAGCAAATCGTGCTTGCACAGCCCAGACGCACGATACGAGAAGATTACCCAATTCTGGTATGATGCTGGTCCGCCAGCTACGACTCTGGCCCACCACGATACTAAGACTGGGTAAGTTTCTCGTGTTTGCTGTGAGGGATACCATGGATACCATGCTCAAGTTTAGATACATGATCTGCGTGGAGAACAATTGTTGGACAGCTGCTTAGAAACGTAGCACCTGTGTATATACAATGTAAGTGGATTGTTGGTCACAACTCTGCAGTTCTGGGCTGCATCACAACATCGGACAATGAAGCTGAGCTTAGACAAAATGCGGCATCAATACTATATCTAGTTGTTTTTTACTTTACTTAAGCGACGCATGTATTTTGCCAACAAAGTCTGTGTCAATTTGCTGCCAGCAATGATGGCTTTGTGTACCATAATTAGCATAATTAATTTACCCGTATTGTATTATAAGGTATATTTATCACCAGCATACATTCCCACCTGGCATATACATTTATTTCTCTACAGATATAGATCTTTATGAATAATTTACTATCCCACTGTCTTCTATGACGATATTGCCATTCTTGGGCATACAGCGACAAGAGCATTATTCACTCACTAAATCACTGTCTCTGCTACATTTATTCATTTAGCCCTACCGCAAATGTATGACTGATATTCTCCCAACTAACACGCTGCGTTAAACAGTGATAATGATCCCAGCAAACCAATGCTGGTTTAATTCTGTGTCAGGGTCGCAGACGGTTGTTCAATGTCCTGTGTTTGCTGGAATGTTGGCCCACCGTCTGCGATGTTGGCCCAGCATTATACCAGCACTGGGTCAACTCCTGATGGTCTGTCTATGCTAACAGTAAGGCAGATTAGAGCAGAATATAGGGGTTAACGGGGAGACTGCACAAAACCACAAAAAATTCCAGGAATCACATATGTATAAACTTTCATTTTTGCAAGGTACCAACGTTTTTATTCGTTTTTAGGGTAGCCATCTTAGATTGCTATTTGCTATTTTTTGCTAAAAGTCAAGAAAAATGTTCTAATAAAACGTTTGTGTAATAGAAATGTATTATGTGGTACGAGAAGGGTGGGGGCAGAAAAAGACCCAAGCTATTTGTTCACCTTTATATTAGTTTAATTATCATGATTTCCATTTTTAAGTAGATTTAGAAGAGCCTGCTTATGTCTTACTTTGTGATAAAATTAAGGAGTCCATTCTTTTGTGTATACATCTATTCTCTGACACCATTGAAGTAATTTAAACATACTCGTAATAATTATATAGTGTTAACTGTTCACTAAAAATCCAAAATGGCCGACGGAAGCCATACTCACAATCAATGTCAATATCTCCCACATAAAATTTGCCCAGACAGTTGCACCTATTCTATAAATAGTGTCTTATAGATGTAGCGTGAACGAACAACTAAACAATGGATAACCATCAGAATACAGAATGCATTGATCCTATTATTGTATTTATTATTGAAGTTGTTTTCCTGCAGCTCTGTTCCCATATATTTGTCACATGAGTGTTTTAGGTTCACATCTTCAGTGCCAGAAGTTGAATACCTCTTGCGTGTGATTTTAACTGTAAACTCCATTTCAGATTTCGTTGCAAATTGTGTTTTACTTATTAAAATCTTAGTGTATATTCATCAGCATGATCAGTAAGTCATATAGAGTGTTCTTGTAACAAGTAATGTTTCAATACGCGTTGTCGAATACAAAAGCAATAATACGAGTTTTATTGCACTATATCCAGATTTACAGGGTGAATGAATTTCGCTGATTGCTAAGTCAATTCTCAACCGATTATTTTTCAAGAAATTTTATACACACTTTTGTTTAGTCATGCGGCGACAATCGTGAAAATTACGCAAAGGTTTGGTGAGTAGTTCAGAAGTTATATTATTTAACATCATATTATCATCATATGCACAATACTTTCAATATATGAACTTATCTGCCCTACTTCTAGTCATTAAAGGGTTAGCAACCACGAAACAATTGATTAACCTTTTCTTATTCACACAAAAAGTACAAAAGGATTCAACAAATATATTAGCCCTGGCCTAATAAAGGCATGGGGCATAAAATAAAATTACAATATAATATATGAGAACACCTCCTAGATATAAATTTAAATACATATTATAATCTTTCTATATCCATATTTAGATATACATAATTATCCAATCTGTTAATTATCTGCGACAACACACTCTCATTTTACCTCAGTACTGCACATGCTGGCTACAGGCCGAGGCTCTAGACACAAT
Source organism: Flabesymbios commensalis (assembly GCA_964017125.1). NCBI lineage: Eukaryota > Metazoa > Annelida > Polychaeta > Terebellida > Flabelligeridae > Flabesymbios > Flabesymbios commensalis. The sequence continues at coordinate 13,901,062 of OZ024909.1, forward strand.
GCTGTCACATAAGAACACTACCCAAATATAGTACTTAAACATACGTATGTCAAAAATTAAATATACCCTACATATTAAATCCTTTAAATGCCTGTGGCAGCATACTGTCGCTCCACCTCAGTACTGCGCACGCTGACTGCAAAGCGACGTTCTAGATGCAATGCTGTCACATTAAGTGCCACTTCACAGGCAGTGTATTTAAATAATATACATTTAAAATATGTACAGCCATATCTAAATACACATATTACATCTATTAAATAATATATATAATTATATATAATAATATAATAATATTATTATATATAATTATATATATAATTATATCCTAGTTCTAGTACGTAGGCGTCTTGCGAACTCGTGGTGAGAGCATTGAAGTTTAAGTTTTGATATGAGGTTTGTTATCTCTGCATCTAAATTTTGAAAAAAAAACAATTCTTTGACTATATTATAAGGTACATAAATACTTTACATATGCGAAACGTCTGAAACATTGGCCTAGATGTATATCGAAGATGAGTCCCTGACCCAGAATATTGTTAGTGACATTTATATGACATCAGCTTACCGTTATTAATAGTTTAAAACACACCAGTACATTATTTGCTTTGTCCAACCACTACATTCTAAGCCGGGAATGGAGAGTTATTGATCATCAAGTACAGACCAATTACCATTGTAGGCCTATGGTAAGGCCTATGGTACTATAATCAGTCAGGTGCGACCGAACTGTTGATTATGAGGAATTTTCGTTATGATTGGATGTGTTTTAGGTCAGTTAAAACCCTCGAAGCTCTACATTATTAGCTGTGGAAAAGGCCTCAGCCTTTCCACAGCTAAGAACGTAGAGCTCCTCGGGCTCTATCCGATACGTAGTTACTGTTTATTAATTGCCTGCTGTTCGACAGTTCCGAAGTGTCTGTGATTAGATTCAGAAGCAAATTGGTCTGGTAAATGCCAATCCACATTTGATTTAGTTCTCTACTTGTTGCTATATAAGTCTGTCTGAAAGTACATGACTGTAATCAGCTGTGGAATGGTCTGATTGTAACGCCATCAGAATATTGGGTGTTTGCATCGGAACGGAAATGGAATATCTCTGTATCTGGGAAACACTGGGATAACAACGCAATATAATTATCTTCAATTTATCTCACAAAACAGAATGTCGTACATTGTTTCTGTCTGAACACTTTAACTTAATATTAAAAAGCTAAACAAAACAATATCTTATCATATAGGTTCACTCTCAATAACAATGACATCTGTGTCCCCGCTTGTAGCGTTGAGTACAAAATTGAATAGTTTAAACAGCATTGTATTGTTGTCTACGACATAGTTACGGAATACGGCGTCAGCTCATCGGTATTGGTTCAATCACTGAAGTTAAGCAACGCCGGGCCCGGTCCATAATTGGATGGGTGACCGCCGGGCACACAGCAGGTGCTGTATACACTGGGACTTGCGTGCAGCGATGTCGTGTCGTGGAGCTCAGAGAACCACATAAATCAGACGGCTCGTCTGACTGAACTAGAGCTGGACGTAAAAGAACCTCAATGAACGTAGGCGCAGTTTCCATCCGGCGAGACCCCCCAAAAAATCCACAATGTGGTGCGATAGCACCCGTGGCGCGATAGCACAATAGTGCGTACTGCCACGTAACATACAGATGCAGATACAGACTGTTTTTAGCACCGACCGGTAGTACCCATTGAATATGTGAGACGACGCATATATATCGTCACTAGTAAGCAAGGGCTTAAGGGGTTTTCATTCATGGGTATCCGTGGCATGATAAGATCTCCTTGGTACGCAGAGTGATGACATTCTAACCTTCATGATAAGGTCTCCCTGGTACTCAGTGTGTCGATACTCTGACCTTCATGATAAGGTCTCCCTGGTACTCAGAGTGTTGACACTCTGACCTTCATGATTAGGTCTCAGTGGTACTTATGTTGACACTCTGACCTTCATGATTAGGTCTCCCTGGTAGTCCGAGTGTTGACACTCTGACCTTCATAATTAGGTTTCCCTGGTCCTCAGAGTGTTCACACTCTGACCTTCATGATAAGGTCTCCCTGGTACTCAGAGTGTTGACACTCTGACCTTCATGATTAGGTCTCCCTGGTACTTATGTTGACACTATGACCTTCATTATTATATCTCCCTGGTACTCAGTGTGTTGACAATCTGACCTTCATGATAAGGTCTCCCTGGTACTTATATTGACACTATGACCTTCATTATTATATCTCCCTGGTACTCAGTGTGTTAACAGTCTGACCTTCATGATTAGGTCTCAGTGGTACTTATGTTGACACTCTGACCTTCATGATTAGGTCTCCCTGGTACTTGGAGTGTTGACACTCTGACCTTCATGATTAGGTCTCCCTGGTACTTATGTTGACACTCTGACCTTCATGATTAGGTCTTCCTGGCACTTATGTTGACACTCTAACATTCATGTTTAGGTCTCCATGGTACTCAGAGTGTTGACACTCTCACCTTCATAATTAGGTCTCCCTGGTACTCAGAGTGTTGACATTCTGACCTTCATGATTCGGTCTCCCTGGTACTTAGAGTATTGACATTCTGATATTCATGATTAGGTCTCCCTGGTACTCAGAGTGTTGACACTATGACCCTCATGATTAGGTCTCTCTGGTACTACTGTTGACAGTCTGACCTTCATGATTAGGTCTCCTCGTTACTCAGGGTCTTTAAACTCTGACATTCATGATCAGGTCTCCCTTCCACTCATGTTGACAGTCTGACCTTCATGATTAGGTCTCAGTGGTACTTATGTTGACACTATGACCTTCGTGATTAGGTCTCCCCGGTACTCAGAGTGTTGACACTCTGACCTTCATGATTAGGTCTCCCTGGTACGTAGAGTGTTGACACTCTGACCTTCATGATTAGGTCTCCCTGGTACGCAAAGTGTTGACACTCTGACCTTCATGATTATGCATCCCTGGGACGCAAAGTGTTGACACTCTGACCTTCATGATTAGGTCTCCCTGGTAGTCCTAGTGTTGACACTCTGACCTTCATTATTAGGACCCCCTGGTACTCAGAGTGTTGACACTATGACCTTCATGATTAGGTCTCCCTGATACTCAGAAGATTAGGTCTCCCTGATACTCAGAGTGTTGACACTCTGATCGTCATGATTTAGGTCCCCTGACTGTTGATAGTCTGACCTTCATGATTAGGTCTCCCTGGTATTCGGAGTGTTGACCCTCTGACCGTCATGATTTAGGTCTCCTGAGTGTTGACACTGTGACCCTCATATTTAGGTCCCCCTGGTACGCAGAGTGTTGATACTCCGACCTTCATGATTAGTTCGCCCTGGTACTCAGAGTGTTGACACTCTGGCCTTCACGTCTCAGACTTATCATTGCTATAATCAGACACGTCTGGACATCGCGTCATTCCGCCCAGACCGGATCCTGGAACCAGTAATGACCAGGATCCAGAGGCGGGGGTCGTCTGCGCGTGTCCAGATGAATCTGTGTAGAAGGTCAGCATCCGCGCAGACATTCCACTGATCCGGACACGAGTGGCTCATCAGGTGCATCTAGCGAATTAAACAAACGCTATGATCTACCCCCCCCCCGCCCCGACAATATGGCTACTACCAGATAGCACCAGACGCTTAGCCAATGCTGGTTCAATGTTGGTCCAGTGGTGTAGACGGTGGAGCAACATTGAAACAACTTTGGCTCAAAATCTCGTGTTTGCTGGGTAATGAGAGTCCAGCAAACACAAAGCATTTGTATAGCATTTGTACAACATTTGTACAGCGTCGGCCAAACGTCTCCAACCCGCTTCCGAGTTTTTCAATTTGAAATCATCATAAATGTCTTAGTTAGCTAAAAAACAATATCTTATCATATAGGTTAACTCTCAATAACAATGACACCTGTGTCTCCGCTTGTAGCGTCGAGTACAAAAGTGAATAGTTTAAGCAGCATTGTATTTTTGTCTACGACATTGACTGTTTTTAGCACCGACCGGAAGTACCCGTTGAATATGTGAGAAGACGCATATATATCGTCACTAGTAAGAAAAGGCCCCAGTGGCTTGAATTCATGACTATCCGTGGCATGATAAGACTTCCTTGGTACGCAGAGTGTTGACACTCCGACATTCATGATTAGGTCTCCCTGGTACTAATGTTGACAGTCTGACCTTCATTATAAGGTCTCTCTTGTACTCAGAGTGTTGACACTCTCACATTCATAATTAGGTCTCCCTGGTACTCAGAGTGTTGACACTCTGACAAACATGATTAAGTCTCCCTGGCACTCAGAGTGTTGACCTTCATGATTAAGTCGCCCTGGTAATCAGAGTGCTCACACTCTGACATTCATGATTACGTCTCTCTGGTACTCAGAGTGTTGACACTCTGACCGTCATGATTAGGTCTCCCTGGTACTCAGAGTGTTGACTCTCTGACCTTCATGATTAGGCCTTCCTGGTACTCAGAGTGTTGACACTCTAACCTTCATGATCAGGGCTCCCTGGCACTTAGAGTGTTGACACTCTGACCTTCATGATTAGTTCTCCCTGATACTCATTGTGTTGACACTCTGACCTTCATGATTAGGTCTCCCTGGTACACAGAGTGTTGACTCTCTGACCTTCATGATTAGGTCGCCCTGGTACTCACAGTGTTGACACTATGACCTTCATGATAAAGTCTCCCTGGTACTCAGTGTGTTGACACTATGACCTTCATGATAAGGTCTCCCTGGTACTACTGTTGACAGTCAGCATTTCATGATTAGGTCGCCCTGGTACTCAGAGTGTTGGCAGTCTGACCTTCATGATTAGGTCTCCCTGGTACTCAGAGCGTTGACTCTCTGACCTTCATGATTAGGTCTTCCTGGTACTCAGAGTGTTGACACTCTAACCTTCATGATTAGGGCTCCCTGGCACTTAGAGTGTTGACACTCTGACCTTCATGATTAGTTCTCCCTGATACTCATTGTTTTGACACTCTGACCTTCATGATTAGGTCTCCCTGGTACACAGAGTGTTGACTCTCTGACCTTCATGATTGGGTCAACCTGGTACTCAGAGTGTTGACACTATTACATCATGATTAGGTCTTCCTGGTACTCAGAGTGTTGACACTCTGACCTTCATGATTAGGTCGTCCTGGTACTCACAGTGTTGACACTATGACCTTCATGATAAAGTCTCCTTTGTACTCAGAGTGTTGACACTATGACCTTCATGATAAGGTCTCCCTGGTACTACTGTTGACAGTCAGCATTTCATGATTAGGTCGCCCTGGTACTCAGAGTGTTGGCAGTCTGACCTTCATGATTAGGTCTCCCTGGTACTCAGAGCGTTGACACTCTGATTTTCATGATTAGGTCTCCCTGTTCCTCAGAGTGTGGATACTATGACCTTCATGATTAGGTCTTCCTGATTCCCAGAATGTTGACACTATGACCTTCAGTATTAGGTCGCCCTGGTACTCAGCGTGTTGGCAGTCTGACCTTCATGATTAGGTCTTCCTGGTACTCAGAGTGTTGACACTCTGACCTTCATGATTAGTTGGCCCTGGTACTCACAGTTTTGTTACTATGACCTTCATGGTAAAGTCTCCCTGGTACTCAGAGTGTTGACACTATGACCTTCGTGATAAGGTCTCCCTGGTACTACTGTTGACAGTCAGAATTTCATGATTAGGTCGCCCTGGTACTCAGTGTGTTGACACTATGACCTTCGTGATAACGTCTCCCTGGTACTACTGTTGACAGTCAGAATTCCATGATTAGGTCGCCCTGGTACTCAGAGTGTTGACAGTCGGACCTTCATGATAAGGTCGCCCTGGTACTCACAGTGTTGACACTCTGACCTTCACGTCTCATACTTATCATTGCTATAATCAGACACGTCTGGACATCGCGTCATTCCGCCCAGACCGGATCCTGGATCTAGGAATGACCAGGATCCAGTGGCGGGGGTCGTCTGCGCGTGTCCAGATGAATCTGTGTTGGAGGTCAGCATCCGCGCAGACATTCCACTGATCCGGACACGAGTGGCTCATCATGATGCATCCCGCTAATTGAACAAACGCTATAATCTACCCTCCACCCACCGACAATATGGCTACTACCAGCTAGCACCAGACGCTTAGCCAATGCCGGTTCAATGTTGGTCCAGTGGTGTAGACGGTGGAGCAGCATTGAACCAACTTTGGCTCGAAATCTCGTGTTTGCTGGGTAATGAGAGTCCAGCAAACACAAAGCATTTGTATAACATTTGTACAACGTCGGCCCAACGTCTTCGACGTTGGTCCAACATTGTACAAATATTATAAAAATATTTTGTGTTTTCTGGGAGCGATCTTCTGCAAAGCCAAAAAGTTGTATCTGGTAACTTTACGCATTTCTCCTATCGTGTGTGAACAGGTGAATACAGAACAAGTCAGTCCACCTGTCAGCTGACACCAAGCCAGTCCACCTGTCAGCTGATGTTTTTTTTGTTTGTTTTTTCAGGTAAACTTAACCATGTTAGCTTGACAAAAGTCCTAGGTCTAAGGCATCAATGAATGAAACAGGGTTAGGGGGTATATGAATAATCAGGTGACTGCAAAGGCACAGGGTTGGTAGGTGTAGAGACTGACAAGCTGACACTGACAATTTCTTGACCTATCAAATAATCTAGTGAGCTGAAGTGACAGTGACCCTGTCAATCATCAATGACAATAAACTTCTACAGATTAAGTAGGCCTGGTCACTCACATGTGACAGTGACAGTCAATGGCACATGTAAGTGACAAGTTGTGACAGGCACTGCCACTGGCAATTCCTTATTTGTTTCACTTCTACTTTTAGTCACCAGTGACAGCAGGTCACTGACCAGAACAATGGCTCAATCAGTCTTAAACGGACAACTGTCACTGTGTCAGTGTCACTGTCAATCACACACACCACACTGTGCCAGTGCCACTCGAAGTGTCAGTGTCACCCAGTCTCAGTGATAATCGCGGTCACAAGCGCTTCGTAGGCCTATACAGCCTCTTTCTCAGGGCCACACTAGCACAGCTAGGTGGCCCTGCTACAGTGCTTTGATATTATCTTCTGTAATTGCTGCGTTCTGCTAGGGCATCAAAATATGGTGTACCGTGACCCACACCTGACCCCGAAATTATATCAAGTTTGAGGATTCCTTGCACCTATGAGAGACAAGTTTATATAATTATGTCTCCTCTATACTTGACTAGGGTTGTCATTATATGCCTAGTATTATTATGACCAGTACATGCGATCAACCTGTGTTGTATTATGGTGTTTTTTGTCCCAAAAATATGGGCATAGACCCCAATTTTGTATGTTGTTTAAGCCAGGCCTGGCTGTTGCAACATGGTCATTTATTCAACATTTTGACGCCCATCTTGGATTCTAGTTAGTTCTAGAAATTGCAGCCCATGGGGCCTTTAATAGACTGTGTTGTGGTGTGTCTTGACCCCAAATATATTTGTATAGACCCCGAGCATGTATCTTCAAGTTGACTGGTTGTTGATATATGGTCATTTCTTAATTTTTTTACAGTCATCTTGGATTTTCGTTTTCCAGGAATTGTACCCACTTGGGACTTAAACACACTGTGTTATGGTATTTCTCGACCCCAAAATTATGGGTATTGACACCAGGTTTGTGCGTCAAAGTGGGTTGAGATGTGGCAATTTGTACAATTTTGGCGGCCATCTTGAGTTTTTGTTGTTTTCCCAAAAAGTACATTCGAGTCTATCCCATGGAATCTGACTCGGTGCTATCTGGTAGTCTGATTTCGATCAATATATACTTCCGAACATTGCCGAGTCTACCGTGTGACGTATCGGGGTGGCAAGTGGACTAAATTTATCACAGCTCAGCAGGAATTCACGGACACGGGAAGTCCTTCAAACGCCGGATGGCGACCAGGGCTTGGGGTGGGCTGCTTATTGGCTCTCGAACACAATCATTCGTTCAGCACTGGAATGTCAAATGAAACCCGATATTCAAGTACAATTCTTCTTTTTTTCAATTTGTCAAACAGTTTTATCACGCTGCTGCTGCTGCTGCTGCTGCTGCTGCTGTTGCTGCTGCTGCTGCTGCTGCTGCTGCTGCTGCTGCTGCTGCTGCTGCTGCTGCTGCTGCTGCTGCTGTTCATTGTTTTTCCTGCTGCTGTTGCTATTGCTAGTGCTGTTCATTTTATTTTATGTTGTTGCTGTCACTGTTGCTGCTGCTTTTGTTGTTCTTTTTGTTCTTCTTGTTGCTGATTTTGCTAATCCTGTTGTTCATTTTGTTTTTTCTCTGCTGCTGCTATTGCTGCTGCTCCTTTTTTTGTTGTTGCTGCTGCTGATTTTGCTGTTCCTGTTGTTCATTTTGTTTTATATTGTTGCTGCAGCTGCTTTTGCTGTTCATGTTAAATACTCAAAATATCTACGCTCCACAAAATCAAATAAATTTGTTGTTCCTCGTATAAAAACTAAGACTGGGTAAAGAGCTTTCTCTAAATCTGGCCCAGCCTTGTGGAACGCTCTTCCTGTGCCAATACGTAATGCCGAAACAATTTTTTAACATTCCAGAAATTACTTAAATCTCACCTATTTGACCAGGCTTTCCCACCCTAGCCTCTGAGCAGCCCCGATCCCTGTTGACGAACCTGCTTTAGCCTCGATTTTGACACATGATCAAGTTAAGGATTTGTGCGTCTCTGAGCTCGGTCCGCTGAGGATATAGGCGCTATAGAAGTTTTATTGATTGATTGATTGATACGACCGGCGATTCGAAGTTCCTGGCAATTAATTTCCATTATCATGATTATACACTAGCTATTAACAAAATTCACTGACATATATACTGTTTTGCAAAGGCAAAAGCAGTATCTGCTTACTTGTAAAGGAAGCAGATACTGCCTTTTGCCTTTGCACGGCAGTATAGTGTGATTTGACTGTCAAACGCATCTCGGTTGTTTAACTGTGATATACGTACTGGCATCAGTACGCTTTACTGTACTGAATTGCTGTGCTGAATAATCATGTCAATTTCTAGTGGATCTGTGATGATCAAATTATAGTATATGCCCTTATGTATTTCCGTGCAAAATGTTTGTTAAAAGTGATTTTTTTGTTTATTCCCCTATGGAACATAGTAGTGATGAGAAAAAAAAGGATTGCATTTTTTTCTAACTCTTTAAATCTATGAAAATTGACTAAATCCAAAATGGCCGCCGTGTGTCCAATATATTATCTATTTCATCATAACTTTTAAAATAATGAACACAAAAACGAGTATAATACATCGATTTGTATAGTTTTCAAGGCGAGAAAACTGATAACACTATTATATTTCCGAAATAAACAGTTTAAACTAGATTTTTCTCTATCTTAGCCAACACAATTTGAAAACATAGCATAAGATATCCGCTACGCGTCCTAGGGGTTGTGTGCTAGGCCTTGAAAGAAATTTAGGATACTGTGTGGATGGCAGTGTCATCTGATACATCTCACCATCTCAAGAGGTTATCCCCCTATAGGGAGGGGCACTAGGTAAAAATTTGCGTTCAGTGTGCAGACAAAATAGTCAAACTGTTAGTCTTGAATATAGATAGATATTTATTGACGACGGTAAGTCTATGCGGACATATGCGTCAATAAAGTGAACATATGTACAAGACTATATACAACAGGATTAGCTCGGTAAAATATGCATGCTAAGCTAACTTGAACATGTTAAAATCAAACGACATTATATACTAAAACAAGCACAGGTTAAATAAAATATGCATCAGAACTATTTAAAATAACCTACAGTTAAACTGCATTGGCATGATATTTTTAAATTTCCCGCACCAAAACCAGAGATAAAATAGCTACTGCATATAGCAAAAAAAAAACCCTCTGGAAAGCGTAGAAATCGAGTAATTACATAGGTCTTCCTGGTACGCAGAGTGTTGACACTATGACCTCCATTATTAGGTCGCCCTGGTACTCACAGTGTTGACACTATGACCTTCATGATCAAGTCTCTTCGGTACTCAGAGTGTTGACACTATGACCTTCATGATAAGGTCTCCCTGGTACTACTGTTGAGAGTCAGAATTTCAAGATTAGGTCGCCCTGGTACTCAGATTGTTGACAGTCTGACCTTCATGATAAGGTCGCCCTGGTACTCACAGTGTTGACACTCTGACCTTCACGTCTCAGACTTATCATTGCTATAATCAGACACGTCTGGACATCGCGTCATTCCGCCCAGACCGGATCCTGGAACCAGTAATGACCAGGATCCAGAGGCGGGGGTTGTCTGCGTCCCGGGTCTGCGCGTGTCCAGATGAATCTGTGTAGAAGGTCAGCATCCGCGCAGACATTCCACTGATCCGGACACGAGCGGCTCATCATGGTGCATCTCGCAAGTTGAACAAACGCTATGATCTACCCTCCCCCACCGACAATATGGCTACTACAAGCTAGCACCAGACGCTTAGCCAATGCTGGTTCAATGTTGGTCCAGTGGTGTAGACGGTGGAGCAGCATTGAACCAACTCTGGTTCGAAATCTCGTGTTTGCTGGGTAATGAGAGTCCAGCAAACGCAAAGCATTTGTATAAGATTTGTACAACGTCGGCCCAACGTCTTCGACGTTGGTCCAACATTGTACAAATATTATACAAATGTTTTGTGTTTGCTGGGAGCGATCTTCTACAAAGCCAAAAAGCTGTATCTGGTAACTTTACGCATTTCTCCTATTAGTCCACGAGCCAGGACCCCTAAAAGGGGGTCATTGGTACCATAAAAAGGTACAAATTATTATTGTGATTTTCGCACTACATATTTGTGTATGATAGCAGTTTATATGTAGTAGCTTAACGTATGTTATCACGTCACAATCACCCCACCCTCTCAATGATTCACCATTTCATTTTAGCAATCATGCATACGTTATTGACTTTCATTTCAAAAACTACTTAATAGTAGAGCTGTGTTGTTTGCTTGTAGACTCATATATATCTAACACATTCTGATACTAAATTTGAAGCCAATAAACAGGTCATAAAATATAAAATTATGCAACTAATTATTTTATATTATATTTATTAATATATTTGCAATGTAGTAACAGTGATTGTTTTGCGTGGCTCAATCATGTAAGAAACACAAATTAATCATTTAGATTTTCGACAAGGTGCATGTCTGTGGTAAATATATTTGCATGATAGCAGTTTGTATTTAGTAGGTTAATGTATGGTATCACCTCATAAATAAACCCACCATATGAATTACTTGAATTACCATGTTATTTTTCAGTGCAACATACGTTATTCACCATAGTTTTTAGGCTACTACATATTATAGTAGATGTTTTTGTATTTAAGCTGATATATATCTGTACTATTATATTGTTACGTTTGATGCAAATGAACTGGTCACAACATAGCAAATTATGTAAGTAAATATGTGTATATGTACAATTTGTCACGCTTTTCCTACATAGTTACATATATTGTTTCGAGTGGTAACCCAATCACACAAGACACACACACATATTATTGTGTTTGTTTGGCAATGTATATGTAGGGACTAAATATATTGGTATGATAGCAGTTTCTATGTAGTCAAATAATATGTGTTATCAAGTAAGAAGCTAATCCACCGTGTGAATGATTTAACCATTTTATTTTCAAAATCAACATACGTTATTGACCACAATTTTAAAACTACTAGACATTATGGCTCTATTTTGTTAATATAGACGGATATATGGCTGAATTATGTCAAACTTACATTTCCAGCAAGTAAAATGGCCAAAAACATAATAAATATGGAGCTAAATATGTGTATATGTACACGTTATCACTTATTTGCTGCATTGAAACAGTGATTGTTTTGGGTTTCAACTCAAGCACGCAAGAAGCACAAATTAATATTATTGTGTTTTTGACCAGTTATATAGTAAGTAGGCATACTACATATCTTTCCATGATAACAGTCCCTATATAGTAGCTTAATGTATGTTATCGCGTTACAAATTAATCCACCCAACCCCATTCAACAGACGTTATTGTCATGATTATTGCAAGCTGCTAAATATTATAGCTTCATTTTAGGACGTGGGCTGATATATATAAAACATTTTAATGCTAAGTTTGATGCAAATGAAAGAGCCACGACACTGAAACTATCTAGCTAAATTTTTGTATAGCCTATATGTATTTTCAGTCACACGGTTAAAACAGCTTCTATTATAAGGTATCTGAAGATATTTCGTTGAACAATACATGACACACATTAATACAAAACTTGAACCAGAACGTATTATGTGTGCTGCATGCAAAACAATCATGTGAAAGCATTTATTTCGGTGGATGTCAGTTCCTGTATCTCCGGATATATATGCCTACTTTTCTAGATTTCTAACATTTATTGACATGACAATTATAAGGTCAGTAGAATGGTTAACTTGTTTTCTGTTTTCTATTACTGTTGCAACCAATAGCTGACTGCATCACTAAACTGTATGCAGAACATAATGAAACTGGTCGTGTTTCAATATTTCACCATGACCAAAATTGAGAAATGTTATTGTACTAAACTCCAATTTGCAATATACATTTTACAGATATTTTAATAATATTATAAAGCCAATCAAATATACCACACTCTCCATAATAATTTTTAATTTTTAAAAATACCAAAAAAAATTATTCATATATTGCAAAAAAAAAAGTATGGTGCATCACATCATGTCTATAAACTTATCCCATCATCAGCAACACTAAATGAGTATGCAACTTTGGCAATCATTTATATGCTAAATATCTAAATGTTAATTTCGCAGCGTACTATCGATATTTTGTGAAGATAATTATATTCAAATCTTCACCTTCACTTTATAATACACCAATAACATAATACATAGTGCAG
>OZ024909.1:13914191-13974191 GCA_964017125.1 Flabesymbios commensalis
GTCATTTAGGATTCTAGCGACTATATTAGATGTTTGTTATTTGCATGAATTGCAGCCTATAAAATATGGGTATAGACCCAAACTTTGTATGTTATTTAAGTGGCCTTGCTGCTGCAATATGGTCATTTGTTCAATATGTTGACGCCCATCTTGGATTTTAGTTAGTTCTAGAAATTGCAGCCCAAGGAGCCTTCAATAGACTGTGCTCTGGTGTTTCTTGACCCCAAACATATACGTATAGACCCAGAGCTTGTATCTTCAATTAGACTGGTTGGTGATACATGGTCATTTCTTAGTTTTTTTACGATCATCTTGGATTTTCTTTTTTCATGAATTGCACCCACTTGGGACTTCAACAGACTGTGTCATGGTATTTCGGGACCCCAAAAGTATGGGTATTGACAACGGGTTTGTACGTCTAAGTGTGTTGAGATGTGGCAATTCCTCCGATTTTGGCGGCCATCTTGGATTTTTGCTGTTTTCCCAAAAAATACATTCGGGTCTATTCCATGGAATCAGACTCGGTGCTATCTTGTAGTCTTGATTTCAATCAATATACACTTCCGAACATTGCCGAGTCCAGCGTGTGATGTATTGGGGTGGTAAGTGGACTAAATTTATCACAGCTAAGCAGGAATTCACGGACACGGGAAGTCCTTCAAACGCCGGATGACGACCAGGCTTGGGGTGGGCTGTTTATTGGCTTGGCCTCAGGCCCCAGTAAAAAATGTGCTGACTTAAAGGTGAGTAGAGTTGTCACTTTCGGACACAATCAATCGTTCAGCACTGAAATGTCAAATAAAACCCGATGTTCAAGTGCAATTCATCTTTTTTCATTTTTCCATTTTGGCAATCAGTTTTATCTCGCTGCTGCTGCTGCTGCTCTTGCTGTTGCTGCTGTCGCTGCTGCTGTTTCTGCTGTTCATTGTTTTTTTCCTGCTGCTGTTGCTATTGCTGCTGCTGTTCATTTTATTTTCTTTTGCTGCTGTTGCTGCTGCTTTGGCTGTCCCTGCTGTTCTTTTTTGTTTTTCTTGCTGCTGATTTTGTTGTTCCTGCTGTTCATTTTTTTTATTATTTTGGTTTAGCTGATTTTGCTGTTCCTGTTAAATACCCGAAATATCTACGCTACACAAATTCAAATAAATTTTTTGTTCCTCATATAAAAACAAGAGCTTTCTCTATATCTGGCCCAGCCTTATGGAACGCTCTGCTTGTGCCAATACGTAATGCCGAAACATTGCATTTTTTAACATTCCGGAAATTACTTAAATTTCAACTATTTGACCTGGTTTTCTCTCCCTAGCCCCTCAGCAACCCGGATCCCTGTTGACAAACCTGCTTTGGCCTCGATTATGACACATGATCATGTTAAGGATTTGTGCGTCTCTGAGCTCGTTCCGCTGAGGATATAGGCGCTATAGAAGTTTTAGTGATTGATACGACGGTCGACTTGAAGCTCCTCGCATTTTTTATGACACTAAATCGATTATATGGCGATTTTTCTTCTCGTCATTGTCCAACTTTCAAGTTACAGACTTTGTTTCGGAATACACATAATTCCATTTAGGGGGGATTGTCGACGTGTATGAATTAGTTTCCATTATCATGATTATGTACTAGCTACTAACAACATTTTGATCACTCACATATATGGTGTGATTAGTAGGCCTATAGCACATTCCTTGCCTGTCAAATTCATCTCGGCTGTTCTACTGTGATATACGCAATGGTATCGGTCCGCTTTGCTGTACTGAATTGCTGTGCTGAATAATTATACCAATTTCTAGTGGATCTGTGATGATCGATTAGGCGTAATCATAATCTGACTTTCAAATTAAACATTAAATTTTGCTGAATCGCTCTGCTTAGGTTGACTTTCTTTCTAAATGTGACGATATCTCACTCTACCTCGCTTCTTTGACTCTGATATATGTACCATGTATCAGTCCATATTGCTGTGTTGTGGTTTATAATGTGAGAAGTATTTTGGTATCAGTCCATATTACACATAAAGTCGGATTTTTAGTACGATATGTACATTGATTTTCATTACATATCACACTCTGTATCATACATTTCCCAGTGAGACATGTATTGATATTAGTTCATTATCACACTCTGGGTCGTGGCTTTTCATTACCAGAGGTATATTACGAAAAACGGTCCTAAAAAGATTGATGATTGCATTCGTTTTCAGAATCTCGCAATGCAGCCTTGTGATTTAAAACGCTATTGAAAACCCAATCGCTCTGTTGAATCCATCAACGTTCATTTTTCTTAGGTATCAACATGATCAACATGATCATCGCCCAAAAAAATAACGTTCCAGTAAAGAGAGCGCCACACCAGTCTAATACCCCGCTGCTCGCTTCATTCGGAAAAAAATATTCTCGGCGTTTGTCTAAAGAGGGGATGCCGTTTTTGACAGTCTTTCCCGCGTCGCGGCGTCCGTGTGTGTCTTGAGTGGTAAAGCGTGATCAGGCTGTGACGGGATAACATTTCACGGGATCTATTCCGTATATTTACTGAGCCCCAGTGAGTGCTGTGGAAACTGAGTTACGAGAACCGTGTATAAGGCGCGTGATCTCAAAATACAATGTTCGCAATTTTCAGGCTGTAAATATCTGAATATATCATAAACCAATGGGCTTGTCAAAAACACTGATTTTAACAGCTGGTTACCACCACGTAAGGGAAAGTGTCAGAGTCACAACCTCCGTAATAGGAACAAATTGTCTACTATATGCCTGCGAAGTCTGGTCGTTTCAGCTCCAGCCCAATCATTTTTTCATTAAATTATTAAATAATGCTTGATGTATATATTATATTTTATCTAGTCACTGTGCCCGGATAGATCGTGTGTTTCCGGAACATGCCTTTTTACTTCCTTAATTTATCTATTTTTCATTCACTTTTATTATCGCATCATGTCTATGTTGTATTTAAATGACAATTCTTCAGCCTTTTGGCTGCCATGTCTAATGTTTATTCACTTAACAATAGGATCAATGTACTCCACTGCTTTTAGAAATAGCGAATATGAATCCAAATAATGTGTTCTGGTATCTGTCGCTTAGATACCATAGGTCAAACAGTAGGCCTACGTGTGTAACGCACACATGGCTTTTATTGACTGCCCACTGGTCATTTGTGGAAGTGTCACATCTTCGAAGCGTTGGCTCAACATTAAACCGATATTGGATATTTCGTGCTTGCTGTGAGGAGACCGTAGATTAACAGGACGTGTGTAACTCACACATAGATTTTGTTTACTGCCTGCTGGTCATTTGTGGAAGTGGTCCCCTCGTCCTTGGGGAGTTGTCGCTCATTCGGAATCACCCCTTTCAACCTTAACCCTTATGCTGCTGGAACCGAATATATACGGTTTCAAACAAGTTTCAGATCAAATGAAAATGCCATTAAAATACACAAAATATTTTGCGATAGATGAGCAGTTAATGAAAGAATGCAATTTTGCAGATGGCTAGTTTTCATAAATTGACATATTTTTCGTCATTTGAAGCTGGAAATTGCGTTAGCAATTCCAACTTCAAATGAATGAAAAATAGAAACAAACAATTAAGCAGCGTAAGGGTTTAAACGCTCAAATAGTTTATATAGACCAAGAGATAAAAGTTGTTTTCAATCAAATTTGCTCTTTCCGCTTCATCTGAATACCTATGTTATGCGTCACGGCCATTATAAATATGTTACTCGTTCGGGGCGGGGATCGGGGTTTCGAGTATAGACATCTGATGATGACGTCTTTGGCAGGTCCCCGCAATCAAACTGTTAATACGTGACTACACAAACATTTCACACAATGAAGTGACTCCTTCCACATTTTCTCTGCGATAATGATCTGTTTTCTAACATGAACAAAATATCGATTGTAAAGAAAAATTTAGTGATTATCTAATATCACCATGATCATGATTAGCTGCTACTTGAAATGGTCATGGCTATTGTAACTTTGTGAACGCTTTTATTCGGCTTCATAAACTATTTTTTGTTTCTGCACTCAGACCTTATGTATATGTGTATGTACAATGTATATTCTGACTCTACATGCGACCGAATACCTAACCACTATTTTCTACAATTATTTTTTGCAAAAGTTTACTATGTCAAAAACATATTTTGATATCCGATACTATTTAACTGACTTTTGAAAAAAAAAATTTATCTATAGCTGCTATTTAGTATTTTAATGTGAATGTGAATTATTATATTTATTACTTTCGATGGGAAATTTCACACCCTCGAAACAAGAATGTTAACAGCCAGACTGGTGTTGTCCAATGAGTCCATCGGATCCGGAATTAGCCTCATTCAAGAGCAGCCGGACGCCGACAAATCAGTGTGTGGGAGAATTAATCCAATTAACACACGTCACTTATGTGGATTCCGTTTTGGGCAGTATCAGTGGACGTGGCTCTCAACGACAATCCCCCAGAGAGACGCTCGTTATTAGGACTCTCTCGTCTGTATAATCAAAAAGAGTCATTTCTATGAGAGTCATTCCTGTGAGATGGCTATTTCTGTGAGGGAGCCAATTCTGTGAGTGAGCCAATTCGTTGAGTAAACCATTTCAGCGAGTGAGCCATTTCAGCTAGTGAGCCATTTCAGTGAGTGAGCCATTTCTGTGAGAAAGCCATTTTTGTGAGTGAGCCAATTCATTGAGTGAACCATTTCTATGAGTGAGTGTCATTTTTCTGAGTAATCCATTTCTGTGATTGATCCATTTCTGTAAGTGAGCCATTTCAGCGAGTGAACAATTTCAGTGGGTGAGCCATTTCAGTGAGTGAGCCATTTCAGTGAGTGAGTCATATCTGTGAGTGAGCCATTTCAGTGACTGAGCCATTTCAGTGAGTGAGCCATTTCAGTGAGTGAGTCATTTCTGTGGGCAAGTCATTTCTGTGAATGAACCATTTCTGTGAGTGAGCCATTTCAGTGAGTAAACCATTTCTGTTGGCGAAACATCTGAGAGAGATCTGAGAGAGAGTCATTTTTATGAGTGAGCCATTTCTATGAGTAAGCCTTTTCTGTGAGTGAGCTATTTCTGTGAATGAGCCGTTTTTCTGATTGAGAGTCATTTCTATGAGTGAGCTATTTCTATGAGTGAGCCTTTTCTGTGTGTGAGCCATTTCTGTTAGTGAGCTATTTCTGTGAGTGAACCATTTTTGTGGTTGAATCATTTTTGTGAGTGAGCCATTTTTATGAGTGAGCTATTTTTGTGAGTGAGCCAATTCATATGAGTAATGTCATTTCTCTGAGTAATTCATTTCTGTGAGTGAGCCATTTTTGTGAGTGAGCAATTTCTGTGAGTGAGCCATTTTTGTGAGTCAGCCAATCTATCGAGTCAACCATTTCTATTAATAATGTCATTTCTCTCAGTATCTGTGTCATTTCTGTGAGTGAGCCATTTCTGTGAATGAGCCATTTTTGTGAGTGAACCATTTCTATAAGTGAGCCATTTCTGTTGTGAGACAATTCTGTGAATGAGCAATTTCTATGAGTGGGAGTCATTTCTGTGAGTGTCATTCCTGTGAGTGAACCATTGATGTGAGTAACTATTGAGTGAGTAACCATTGAGTGAGCCATTATGATGAGTGAGTATCACCTCTGTGAGTGAGGCATTTTTGTGAGTGAGCCATTTCATTGAATGAACTATTTCCATGAGTGAGTGTCTCTTCTGTGAGTGTCATTTCTGTGATTGAGTCATTTATGTAAGCTAGCCATTTCTGTTAGTGTGAGCTGAACAGATAGTGTGCTTTCACGATGCATATTATGTGTTATTCTGAGAACTTCTTCTCCATTTCCACTGCCTACAAGATACAAGGTATGCTGTTGGTGTGTGTGTGTGTGTGTGTTCATTCTTCACAAGCAATTGAGAGGTATTGGCATATATAGGGCTTGAGATTCTGCAAACTCTGGATTGAGAACAGCCATCTTATTACCATTATTACCATATTACCTTATTACCATTATTACCATATTACCTTATATTACTAATCCTCACTATTGTATGACGATGACGCCTCGTGATTGGACGGACAATTCGATAACTGTCCGCGTTGTCAAAAATTGAAAAGAGTGCAATGACCGACACGAAATGAAACGCCTAGGCCTACTGATTATACGGTCTGCTATCACTCGAGCCAAGAAACATCATACCAATAATTTTTATCCCATGCACGGAAGACAAAATGACATATTCAGGTGTCCTAAGGAGTTATATGACGATAATGTAATCCGAATGTTTACTGGAATGTGTTTCATCATTTTGTATTTTATGTATATGTCATCAATGATATATTTATATTGAAATAAATAATAAATGTCCTTTACTTTATGGTAATATAAATTATCTACATAATATGTACAGGGGCTAGCACATTAGTTCACAATTTTATTGTTGCAGTCGAAGTCTTCTAGCAGTTGCTGACCCAGTGAAACTGTCCATTAGTGAGTCAGTTGCGTATTTGACCATTCCCAAAGGGCAAATGCAGTTCGTCGTATACTTGACCTTCTAGGGTTAAGGTTCTGACCGCCTTGTCCTGATGTCAGCGGTGTTAAGTTCTGAAAAGTATTTTACCAAGCGTTATACCTTAAATACAATTTTTTGGGATTCCCTCTCCAGGTAGTCTTATTTTTTTTGGTTTGTTTCTAGGGACCTTATACTACAACTTAAAGCAGGAAGTGCCGTACTGAATTTTTTCAAGGTTCCTCCTCTTTTAGACAAAAGGTGCTGGTTTATACATCAATTTCGGATATTTCAAATGAACATTTGCGTCGGTAGGCTTAAATAAAAAGTTTAAACTGTATTTTTACTTCTGTTCTATTGATGCAAAAGTTATATGATTGTCCTAAAATATATTTGAATAAACTTATATGACATCCACATTTCTTTATTCAGGTACTTTCTCTCCATGTTGATTTACAGTTTAAAGATGGATTTGGTGGCCGTTTTGAGAATACTGCATAGGCCTGGGGGTAACACCTTAAATCTGACAAACGCTCGGGGCTTCAATGTAGGAAGAATGATAATACATCTAGCAACGTTTCAGGTATGCAGGGAAAGGTCGACACAAAAACCTTAACAATGATTTTTTCTGATTTTTTTGCCGATTGACTACGTGGGGAGTGTACTATGATCGACCTACGCTCAAGTAGATGACTACACTTTAATTTGCAGAAAAGTGTCAATTGCCAAGCTGGCACGCTAACGTTTTGCAGCCCACCCCTCGATGCATTCAACATTGTATCGATGTTTGCTAAAATGAGCATGAAAGATGTAGAGGCTCTTTCTTCTTTAAATAATCTTCACTAATGAATGAGGATGACGCCACGTAATTGGACAATTAGAAAACTGGTGGTGTTGTAATAGGTTGCAAATGAGCGCAATGACAGGCGCGCAATGAAACATCTACTAATTTAATCTGCTATCACTCTAATCCAGAAAAAGCATATCAATATTTTTACATGCACGGAGGACAACATTACAGCGCCAGGTTTCCTAGAGAGGTATTTGACAAGAATGTAGTCCGAAGGCTGACCTAATAGTCCCAGAGCTAGGGGGGTTTTATTTGTGTTGAAAGGTCCATACGATCTAAGAGTTCCACCTATAGTGAAATTTTATCGGGAATCCGAATCTGCGCGTCTTACAAAAATCATCCTGTCCAAAAGTATCGTAAAAACCCTTTAAACACTAGTACCGTCAAAATCGCAAACCGCAAATTGAAATATTGCGTATGAAGTGATTGTTTGCTAAAATTGTGGTAATTTTTTATTTAAATAATTTTTTAATTATTTATTATTCTCACATATGACACAGGCTTTCACATGGATGTAAAATATTTTGTGTCTGATCTATGACAAATACACAATATAGCTTTAAGTTGGTATTTTAACACGTAATTGTACTCATTTTTCATACTTTTTCACTAAATAGACAAAATACTTTTCTCTCAGCCGATTTTTGTATAGTCTACATGTTTAGTTTTGATTCAAACATGTTCTAGAACTATTGTTGACTTAAAATTAACCCATTTGGAATAAAAATAATTAGTTATGTGAACATATTACTCGCTTTTTTCATTAGACGTAAAATTAGCTCGCTTTTCTTTAGGCTCGGGAAAATTGACCATATCTCACATTTTTGCCCACTGAGTAGTCAAATTTTAAGCTATATCACTATGCTTGATATCAATAGAAAGCTACTGGCAAAGCCTTCACAAGGATGTAAAAAATGTTGTGTCTGATTATTGACAAATGCACAAGAAAGCTTGACGTTGGTATTTCAACCCTTAATTTGACCTTTTTTCATACTTTTTTCAGTAAATAGTCAAAATACTTTTTTCTCAGCTTTTGTGTATAATAAATATTTATTTTGATTCAAACATGTTCTAGAACTATTGTTGACTTGAAATAAACCCATTTGGAATAAAAATAGTGAGTTATGTGAACAAATTATATACTTTTTTGGTTAGCCATAAAATTTGCGTGCTTTTCTTTGGGCTCAGGAAAATTGTATGTATCTCACAGTTTTGCCCAATAAATAGTCAAATTTTGAGCTATATCAATATATTTGATATCAATAGAAAGCTACTGGCACAGGCCACGGATGTATAATATTTTGTGTCTAATCTTCGACAAATGCACAAGAGAGCTGGAAGTTGGTACTTTAACCCATTAATTTTAGCTATTTTTCATACTTTTTCAGTACATAGTCAATATACTTTTCTCTCAACTGGTTTTTGTGTATAATAAATATTTAGTTTTGATACAAACATGTTCTAGAATTATTGTTGACTTAAAATAAACCCATTTGGAATAAAAAATGATGAGCTATTTGAACATATTACACACTTTTTTGGGTTGGATGTAAAATTTGGGCACTTCTCTTCCCCCCCCCCCCCCGGGGAAATTGACAGTGTTTCACATTTTTGCCCAATGAGTACTGGTTACCCAAATTTAACAACACAAATAAAACCCCCCTAGCTCTGGGACTATAAATGTTTGTCATCATGTAAAAGGTTGGCCGATGGGTGGGAATCATCTCTACATATATTCAGGAACACAACCTAGGTGGACAACCTTGCAAATTTTTTGCAGGAAATGCACAAAAAGCAAAAATTCAAGATGGTCGCCATAAATAACTCAAACGTACAACTGTTTAAGTCTTTCTTTGAATTTCATGTGTGACATATGGTTTCTAAGGGTTTTCTGTATGCCAAGTGCATTTCTGCCACTATTTCATTGATTGTGGGCATATTTAGATGGTTGGGTTAAAGGTCAAGGTCAAAGTGAATTTAATTGGGACCGGTCGATCATGTTCCGTGTGAGTACTAATTCAGCGATATATTTTGTCACAATGATTATCTGACATATATCTCTGATATTTTAGTAATGCATAGTACAAATAGTGTGATTTATTTGATATTACAACACTATTTATAAATGACTCGGAAATAGCGTCATTGTAGTAATCTCCCTGTAAATGATGAGTGACAGCAAAATCAAACAAGTTAATTTTAACCTTATTATGTTTAATCAAATAAACATAGAAACGCAAATAGTCAGCAAAGATAAATTCAACCAAAAGTTGTATAAGTTATATAAGCTGTTTATAATAAAAGTACTCAAAATAAAATGACCTGTCATAGATACACTGACAAAACCACTGAATCATTCTTCATGCTATCAAATTAATTAAAATAAATGAAAAGAGTGTTGAAAAATCTACGTTCATTCAAAAGAAAAAAATCCCATATATTGTGTAATATTGTTTAAGCAAACGATAATAATAGCTGATATGTAAATCTCGTTAATTATCATTATGATAAATAACAAGACTTACATAAATAATGTTTCTCAAAAGTGATTATCATCTGAAATTTAATGCATTGTAAAAATGTATCTATATCCACAAATCTGATTACCAGATTTCCTGACAATGAAATAAAATGAATCAGGTTTTAGGCCACCTCTGTGCACATATATAGGCTAAACTGGGTCATGAGAACCTCCTGAGGATTGTGAGATAAATGATATGACCCTGCCCTCCAGACACAGGATGCGAAATTCGAGCCCTGGCGGTCTGAGGCCGAGCACGCTACCTCTCGGTCATGGAAGCTCCCCACAATTGATCACCTAACAAAATGTAAAGAAGAAACAAAATGTTCACAGTGGTGCCCACAGATCGCTTGGTCTTTCAGAGTCGACTATATTCAACTGACTTCGCCCATACATTAACAACTATATGAATTAATTGGCCGTAGGTCATTTTTGTGCACTTAGATGCTAAACTGGATCAGGAACACCTGCTGAGGAAGGAATGGTGCAATCAAGCGAAAATTAAATTACATTTGACCAGTATTACAGAAATAAAGTGATGTAAACAATGCATTGGATCGGCTAATGTGAACAAGAACAGAACGCAGATAACACCCACTGAGATTAATCGCTGCTTGCCTCACTATTACCAGAGACATCTGCTATTACATCCAAAGTTTTACAATAGCGTACATGTGTCTTTATCTCTGCAGAGACACCAAATGTAACAAGAACAGATTAGTTTGTTGCGCATAGTAGCTGGTATTAGTACATACCATTTTACAACCATTTGATATGTTTTGTGATTTGCTCCAGAAAAATGATCTAGTACGATTGACAGAACAATCCACAAAAGATCAGCCATATACTTTTGTTATACGTCGGGCGGGGACCCTAGGATAGTGGTTAGCACCGCTGCCTTTCACGCCAGAGTTCGGGGTTTGGTTCCCAATCTCGGCGGTTTGAAAGACACAGAAATGTTTCTTCCCCATCCACGTGTGAAAGTTAGTATTGTGGGGAGCCTCCGTGACCGAGATGTAGCGTGCTCGGCCTCAGACCGCTAGGGCTCGAATTTCAAATCCTGTGTCTGGAGGACAGTGTCATCTCGATCATCTCACCATCCTCAGGAGGTTCTCCAGGCCCAGTTTAGCCTATATGTGCACAAAGGTGGCCTAAAGCCCGATTCATTTCATTTCATTTCATTTGTTATACGTCAATGTCTGGTTTTGCAATTTGACGTTTTGTCCAGTAGTGTGGCCGATGCTACTTTACGTGTTAACAATTTTATCTTCTGTTGGGGCGGTAGCGCAAGTAAAGTCAATTTAAAGGTGTAGTCAACTGTTAAAATACGCGGGACAAGGGTCCCCCAGAAGGCAATAGTGCCTGTGGGTAGGTCAAGTCCCTATTCCATAATAATACTAAATATGCGTTTCATACCCAAAGCCTCATTAAGAGCAAGTTCCGAAATCACAGCAAGTTCATATATACTTGAGCGACATCTATGAGTTTATAATTCAAAGCTCTTGGCCATTACCCCCTACTTGGTCGCTTGCATGCAAACAAACTGACTGTCTTTCTGCTGGGATGTTGAAACTGCTTGACCCAAGCTTGTATTGACATGCCCAGTAAACACAAAACATGTATAACTTTATGCAATGTTGGACCAACGTCGAAGACGTTGGGCCGACGTTGTATAAATGTTATACAAATGTCTTGTGTTTGCTGGGCAGGAGGACTTTCTCTCAAACATTGTACATTTATTCTATGTTGGTTCAATGTTGGGCCAGCGTCGCAGACGTTGGCCTAGCATTAAAACAGCATTGGATCAATGTCCTGTTTAAGTAGTATCTTGTAATCAGTTCAGTGGCTATATTAATGCCGTCAATCTGTACTCAATAGGCTACTGTTGGCCTACAATTGACCGTCCCAGGCATGCGCGTCTTGCAGTTGAATCATTCTTTAAGCCTTCTTGCTTAGTAATTTATAAACTCGAGTTTGTGACAGCCTCTCATATTAATCTTATTTTTTCAAATGCTGCAAAGGAAGCCCACTTTTTTGTCTTTAAAGTAGGCGAAATCGGTGGTATCACATCCACTTGAAATGAGAATACATTATGACATATATATATATATAGGTCTGTGTTGTGAGGAGCCAAATGTGATGCAATTTCATGGATCGGCAGGTGATTGATAATAACTCTTTTAATATCCTCAAACAAGTGCATAATTACATGGGTATCTACCTCGTTCTTGGCGGACTGCAATTCAAATTACAATGCAATTTCCATGATTTAATTTATCCTCAAGGCACATATTCTAATTTTTTTGCTATAACATCATAACTCTGATCATAACCTTTGTTAATTCTGGCACCACGTCTCACTTTAAACAAATACACACTTGTACACTGAGCATGCTGAACAAGACAAAACAACCTATTTTTTGTTGACATAAATGTGTGCATTTGTTCACACAAACTTTTGTATCTGTTGTAATAATAAAGGTATCTTGTAGAAGGTCATGTAAATATATCTACCGCATTTTCTATTGATTTAAAAATATTTTCTGTATGAAACGGTCACCAACAAATAGCATACATTGTATAAACAATTGCTGCAGTATTGTAATTTTATTATATTAATTATTAATTTTTGGTATAATCTTTGAGGATGTTCACAAGAGTACATTTTGCAAACTGAGAAATTGGTTAATAGTCAGGGGGCTTAATCATATGATTGTTCAAATCGTCCCAAAAGCACCAAATTTGGACCACAAGGTCATATAATTTTGATTTTTTGCGGGAGCCAAGCTGGGCTCCCGCTGTGGGCGCCAAATCCAAGATGGCCGCCATTCAAATCAGGGTCATGTCATAACTTGTAAATTGATAGACGTAGAAACGATTGTAATACCACTTTTCTATGATTTTCGAATATGTAGAATTGATTTTTGATGTTTTGAAGTTGATTTGGGAACAATTTAAGGCACAAATATATATATAAATGGTATTTTCGTAAAAAAAATGACATTTCCAATATATGCTAGCGATTTAAATGAAATAGATTTTCTATGAATCTTTTTTTTTCAGCAACAGATCAGTGTCAGGTATTTAAAATAACTAATCCATAACATTTTGTACCAGAGTACGTCTTTGGGGTTCCTGTGTATCAGCCATATTGGACAATTTCTAAATGCTGCAAGCCGAAAAAACAATTAAAATTATTATTATACAGTGACTGAATACCGTGTGAGCAAGTCCAAATGCATAGTTGTAATGCTATTTACCAGATGTATTTTTCAAACTGCCTTATGATACTATTTTTTTTAAAGTATGTGGGACAATGGTGCATAAATCCTATAATGTAATCCGTCAAACTCCAATAGACCTCGATAAGATAAGACAAGATACATTTTATTTTGAATTGGCATGGTGCAGTATAACCAAACAAATTTGCCATGGGCTATTCGACCGAGCAATATTATTTTAAAAATTCAACAAGAACAATTTCACGTAGTATGTCACATGTCAGGTATTGTCTATATCCATTATGCATGTCAAAAGTCGGAAATGTATACCTTTTTACACATTTAAAATATCATAAAAGACATTCTAGTCACAATTTATCTAGTCACAATTTAGAATATCACCGTTTACTTAGGTTACATAATTTTAATCTAACGTTTTTCATATCGTAGTTTTTATTCATGGTATTCAACAAAGTATACATTATTTTATATATTTGTATATCACGTGGTACATATCACAGTGTTAATACTTATACTTCATGTTAAAATATCACAGATACATTATCATGATTATATACAATGAATATGTTGATGTCCTATCTATCTATGAATCTAATAAAACAAAAAAATATTTGAAATTCTCGATCTATACGTTTAACATATCAAGATAAAATATATAAGTTATGTCAAGAGGTTCGAAACGCATTGGATTTAGTTGCAAGACACGTATCTTATCAGTTTTCACATTTGTGGTGACTTTTTTGTATCCCAGCCCATTTATAGTGGACTATATTGAACAAAATGACCATATTGTTGACCATATAGATCAGCATGACAAACTTAATCCCCAGCTACTTGCAATTGTTCCACCTATTGCATTGAGCGGCCATGATGTTTTTGTGCCTAAAAGCGAACAAGATGCGGTGAGATAATCCTATAGTAGTGCAAAGGACAAATCATGGGTTTTAAATGTTGCAACAGTGTCGGGAAAATGTGAAATAAATACAGTCGGTGTAATCATATGGGGTGGTTTTAAATCACAGTGTATGTGGATCTGTCGGCCGGCCCCGATGGCTCATTCGTATCGACTGGGCTTGTAACCTGGAGGTACCAGGTTCAAATCCCGGTCGGGTCGCATATTTGTCATCGTGGTTGTGCATATACAGTGCATCAAACTGTTCAAAGGCCTAGAGTGTACAGTGCCGCCTATAGTACTTTGCACTATAAAGAACCCTTGAAGTCATTCGAAATAAGAGTAGGGCATAGTCCCGGCTTCGGGCTTCCTTCTGTCGCCATATTGCCATGATTGTGCAGAAAGCGACGTAAAACAATTTTCATATTCATATGTGGATCTGTCAAACTTCGATCGTGATCAGATTGACATCCTACCATTATTTTTCATTACTCTGTGGACATTATCCATGGACATTGTAAAGTAATGCTCTTAATTTCTGATCCAGACGCATATGCTATATAGCTGTTGGCTCGGATCTGCCACTGTATCCCATAATCAAAGAGCTCCAATGACAATATTCAGAAACCTTAGGCGAGGATACATTTCTGATGCAACTACGAGCTTTTGCACATTGAAGAGAAGTATCAACTGATTATGGGAACGATTCTGCGTATCTCAAGCGGATGGACTCTTGTCTGGGCGTGTTGATTCCACCCCGAGTGACCATCATATAACGTGTTCAATTTACGCTAATCAAGTTTCAGAGATGGTGCTGACAACCAGATCATTAAATTTTGATGTCAGAAAACTACAACCACACAGGGCAGATACATATATATTTCAGCACATGAGCCATGCAACATAGCAAAGATTTTGTATGAATGATCGCAAGTGACATTGTTGTTCCAGCTCTCAGTTTATTTAAAAAAAAGTTAAGCTTTCAGAGTAATGGATCTGGTTTGGCGTTGGCAAACACTATAAGAAAATTCCTTAGTATATTCGGAACAACAGCTAGGCTCATATTCATGATTTTAGTCAATAGCGTCACCGTTATTTCATATCTTAACAGGTTGTAATACAACCTCCTACATTCAGACCTGTGACAATAAGAGTGCCAGGACTATATAGCAAAACACTCCAGGCCTGATTGAGCCATCGATTACTATCACTGAAGATCCACAATGTTTGAATGTGTTCATAAGGAACCCATTGAACGATGTGTTGTGTTGGTGTACAGCAACATAAGCGGCTCTATTAAATATGTTAATGATGCCAGATATATTTTTTTCCTTGACAATATTCGCTAATCTGATAATATCCCGCCAACACTAGCTGCGTTTTCTGATCATCTGAAGAGATCCGTACTGCAAGCATGTTTTTTTGCAAGCAATCAACTATTACCAAATAGATAATTTGACTTTGATACATGGGGTGGGTATGGGATGAGCATAACAAAATATATTTGTCGTTTTGGACAACCATTGCTCACTCAATCAAAGCATGTTTCATACTCTTACACTGTACAAAGAGGAACTGTAAATCCTGTAGAGCAGGACATGTATCAGTATAGATGTATTAACGGCTGATTTGGTTCAATGTTGAAACTGATTGCTACATAATTATTGTATGCTAACATAACTTATATTGTTCAAGCTTCAGTAATATAGATATGCATTGTGTAGTTAAATTGAAACTGATAGACAAAGATTGGCTAGCTTTTATTGTTTTGAACATAAAACAAATATCATATTTAAGTCGGATGGTTTCTTTTGCTTGTGTAATATAAAATGTATCATGTAGTACATAACATTTATTTTTTTACATATTTTATTAAATAGAAGCGTTAAAATTTAAATAAATCTGAAACAATTATCATACTATCCTAGCAATATTGTTCATGTAATTTATTAATAATATTAGCCATCCAGGTTACATGTATTGCAAAAGGTTGTGTTTGTTATTATATAATCAGAACAGAAAATGTTTTATATTGGAAATATATGTATACATGGAAGGCCTACATAATTATGTGACTGTAATATCACATGTATCGTAATTATAAATAGATTCCTTATGGCAAAAAAAATACACAATGTTATTTTACTTGATTCTTTTGAAGTTTACCACTTATTATCTTGGATTTTAAAATATGTTTGTGGCGCTCTGCAGAGCCCGGGGGTACCGGGTTCAAGTCCCGCTCGGGCCGAAATCTTTTTTTGGTGCACATATATGCAGTGACCCAATTCAAATTCGTGGTATATTAATGCCAGCCGATCGTATAACTGATCCGCTAATGAAAAACGCACAAAAAAAACAAAGAATGACTAATATGTCAAAGTTGACATGTGAACGTTCAATAAAACCTTTCAATAAAAACCTTTTTTCCTGTCTGAAAACTGGCTCTTACAAACAAATGAAATAATAAGCTGTTAATTTCGACGTCTGACACAACTCTGTTTCTTCTAGTGCGCTTTTTAGAATATTTACTGCCTTTAAGCAACTAATAAATATTGAAAACCGGAGAAACATGCTATCATGTGTGTCTCTACTGTTATTAGTTGACAAGTTATGACGTGGGCTTGTTATGAACAGCGGCCATTTTGAATTTATCTAATATGGTTGATACACAGGAACTCCATAGACTGGCTCTGGTACCAAATCTTATGGATAGGTCATTATCAATGCCTGACCCAGACGATTGTATTGCTGACCTGCGTCATTTAAACCTGTATCATGTATATATTGACGAAAATAACTTTTACATATATTTTTGTGCTTTACATAATTTCCAAATCAACTTCAAAACATCATTAATCAATTCTACATATTCGAAAACCATAGAAAAGTGATATTACATGCGTCTCTACGTCGATTAGTTTACAAGTTATGACATGACCCTAATTTGAATGGCGACCATCTTGGATTTGTCAAATATGGCGCCCATGGCGGGAGTTCAGCTTGGCTTCCGCAAAAAATCAAAAGTATATGGCCTTGGCCATACGTGGTTCAAATTTGGTGCTTTTGGGACGATTTCAAAAATTCGGGGGTAAATATGGGTCAAGCCCCCCCCCCCCTTACTATAAGGGTTTACCGGTATTTCCTATACATCTATGTAAAATGACAATATTCACAGCAGACCCACCAGCAGAAATTTGTATCATCCATAGCAATGCTAGACCTACCTCATTTTTTGTTCCAGTTGGAGGTATGAACCTTTGAGATCAGATAATTATGATGTTTTTAACTTCATAACCTTATAATAATTCGATTGATTGTATCTATCATTGCATCAATTCAATATATTTTTTATTATCTTATATTTTATTAAAATATACAAATAATTGCAATACATAAAGAAATTAGCTGATGACGAGATGTTGGTTGGTGGTTGGGGAAGGAGGGTTACTGAGATTTCCCTTCCCTCGTCCTATAAGGGGCCCTAGGCGTCCCTGGGAAATTTACCCTACGTACGTGTGTGTCACTGAACAATGTAATGCTGAAATGCCTTGTCATATTGCTCAACTCCGCTACCTTCGAGTCGAATAGTGTCCAGATTTGCAAGGTTGTCCACACAGGTTGTGTTCGTAGGTATATGTAGAGATGATTTTCACCGACCAACCTTTTACAGCACGCCATGTCCCTCAAACCCTTTCGGCTCCCTGGGTAGTGAGTGTTAAATTCGCTTCTTGAGGTCTGTTACCTGTTTGACCGTTTCCACATTCTTAGCTGTGGAAACGGCCTCGGCCTTCGGCCTCTGCCTTTTCCACAGCTAAGAATGTAGAGCTTCTCGGGCTTTATCCTATACGTAACCCTCGCTCAAAAAGATCACGTGGATGTGGTTATTGTTTATGTCGAGCAGGACATGTAAAAACGCGTAATGAAGTAATGAAATATTTTATATTATTGCTTATTAATAATACATAATTACCAAACGTGGTAAGATACATTATGTAGATATATACACATTGTTTAGATCAAAATGATAGTTAATACAACAGTAAACTCCATGTGGCTCACCATTTTAAAATGAGCATGACAGATGAAAAAGATGCATGACCTTGCTCTCCTTGTATTTCATCGCTATTTTTAGTCTTTATTGTGATCCAATGTGTTGAACAGTTCCTGGTATGATATGACATCGTCTACTTCTTTCTCAAATAGGATATGTATAGAAATATTGTGGACTTTACTCAGCTTTTTGTCAAATATGTTTGTTTTATCTTTGCTATTTTAAGTTTGTTCCCCATTTGCATTACAGGGTTAGTAGTGGTCGTTTGTGTTTTTATCACCAATTCTGTTAAAATTTGTCGAGACCATTTGACTTTATTATTTCACCTGTAGGTATTATGTGTTTTTCTGCAACCAGATCTTCTTCTCGTTATTTTATTGCATTGGAGACCACATTTTTTAGTTGGCTTACTACTCTTTTATCTTCTGGGTTCTGCGTTTTCTGTGAAATTCTTCTCATTTGTCTTTTTAATTTAATTAGTTTGCTAGTCTCCTTTGATATGCAGAAATCCATATCTTAAAGTTTACTTTTCGTACACAATTTCGCTAACACTTCGATCTTGATTACTTTTGCAAGAAATTGCTTGGAATGATTTGAATGTCGTCAAACCCCTGTAGGGCCTACTTATACAAAAATAGCTTTCAGCGCTCTCTTGAGAGGGCTCTCAGTTCTCTTTCTCTGGCTAGTGGTGTATCCAGGTGCTCAGGGACGTCTGGTCGCGCTGGTAGATGGTCAGAGGACGATGGGGGATTTATGATGCCTCGTTACCAAGAAAAGAAGACACGGCAGCACGAAAGAAAGAGACACAAGGTAATTACTGGTTGCCATAAACCTGGTAATGACGGTTTTAGAGGCGCCCCTGAACCGAGTAGAGATATTTTCATTTATCGTGTTCACCCGGACACAAGTAAGCGTGATATTGAGGATAGTATTAGAGGTAGAAACTTTGAGGTTCGGGATCTGGTGTGCATTTCCAGTGAACAGTCTATGTTTAAGTCATTTAAGCTATCCTCGCTTTTGACAGAGTTTCCGTGGCCAGAAGGTGTCAAAGTTAGGAGATTTTTCCCTTCTAGAAGGGACCAGGCTAGCACCAAGCGGTGATTGTATTGCGCTGTTTATTGCGCCTTGAATACTTATATTCACATTCATATTTATAATTCTAATTATGGCAATGACATTTCTCTCTGTACATATAATAGTAGCCTAACGGTCTAGGAGCTGGTAGAATGTCATACGTCAATGATTTAAGTAGGAACCATCATTTTGTTCTTGTTCAAGAGCATTGGCAATATGATGAACAGATATGTCGGTTTGAGAAAGAAATTCCTAATGTTAATGTGCATGATGTGTCCGAGATGGATCCAACTAGACCGCTTGTTGGTCGACCATTTGGCGGTTGCTGTATCTTGTGGCAGAAAGATTTGGTCGGTACAGTCACACCCATCCCATGTGACCATAAGTGTCTGTGCTGTGTCCTCCATGATACTGGTAAGGTAAGATTGCTCATTATCTGTGTATATATGCCATGAGATGATACAAGTTCAGATAGTGCCGCCACCTATGCTGAGATGATTAGTAAATAGTCAGAAATAAGTCAAA
Source organism: Flabesymbios commensalis (assembly GCA_964017125.1). NCBI lineage: Eukaryota > Metazoa > Annelida > Polychaeta > Terebellida > Flabelligeridae > Flabesymbios > Flabesymbios commensalis. The sequence continues at coordinate 13,933,834 of OZ024909.1, forward strand.
AATATGATGTTCACAGTGTTATAAATGGCGGTGATTTTAATACTAGTTTTATGAGAAAAAAATCATAAAACACTAAAATGTTAGAAAAGTTTATGTTGGAAGATGATATGAAATGATCATTATTGGATCATTATTTGGGAAGTGATAACACTTTTTATGCAATAACTGAATATACGTCTTTACACCATGGTCAAAATTTGTCAGACCATAATGCTATTAGGCTTGTTCTTGATATTGATGTTAATTATGTTGTTCCCAGTGATCTTGACTCAGTGCGCGCTCAAAGTTGTGACTGGGCCAAGGCCACTGAGAACCAGTTAGAATTATATAAACAACAGTTGAATTCGCAGCTGTCCTCTATCATGTCTATTGTATTGCCTGTAGAAGCTCGGCACTGTTGTGACACTAATTGTTCCAAACACAACCAGTCTTTACAAGCATACCATGACGCTATAATATCATGCTGTATTACATCAGGCACTGAGTCTATACCGTTAAAGGGGGGGGGGGTCAAAGTCGAGTAAATATGGTCCAGGTAAAATGAAATGAATCGGGCTTTAGGCCACCTTTGTGCACATATAGGCTAAACTGGGCCAGGAGAACCTCCTGAGGATGGTGAGATGATTGAGATGACACTGTCCTCCAGACACAGGATTCGAAATTCGAGCCCTGGCGGTCTGAGGCCGAGCACGCTACCTCTCGGTCACGGAGGCTCCCCACAATACTAACTTTCACACGTGGATGGGGAAGAAACAATTTTGTTTCTTTCAAACCGCCGAGACCGGGAACCGAACCCCGGACTCTGGCGTGAAAGGCAGCGGTGCTAACCACTACCCTAGGGCCCCCGCCCATATGGTCCAGGTCGCGTGCCAGGTTGGACTGAGCATGTTGAGCAGTCCAAACAGCGTGCTATTTTCTGGCATTGGCTGTGGAAGGTAAACGGCTCACCACGTCATGGGCACGTGGCCCAGATACGTAGGGCGACAAGCGCTAAATATCACTATGCTGTCAAAAAAGAAGAGATCAAGAACGGATTGTTGCAAATAAAATGGCAGAATATTTGTATGAATGTAAACCTATATACGGAATACGGCGTTCGCTCAACGGTTTGTGCTCGATCACTGAAGTTAAGCAACGTCGCGTCTGGTTCATAATTGGATGGGTGACCACCTGGGACTGCCAGGTGCTGTATACACTCGTGGGGCTCAGAGAACCACGTAAATCAGATGGCTCGGCTGACTGACTTTGAGTTGGACGTAAAAGAACCTCAATGGACGTAGGCGCAGTTTCCATCCGGCGAGACCCCAAAAAATCCACAACATGGAGTACTTGGCACATATATAAGGCCATGAATGATATCATGAATGATAACAGGCCTTGCTAAGTTACTCCCGTGGCGCGATAGCACAATAGTGCGTACTGCCACGTAATATACAGATACAGATACAGATACTCAATTCTGGGATCATGTAAAAAAAGTCAGAGTGTCTAAAAATGTTATACCTAACAATGTTGACAATATTACAGGTTTTAAAGGTATAAGTGACTTATTTGCTCGTAAATATAATGATTTATATAATTCTGTGTCTAACACAGTGGATGACTGTTCGTCTATGAAGACTCAATTAAATAATATATGTTCTGTTGATTGTTCATGTGAAGGCAAATGTAAAGCCCAACATACCATAACAGTAGGTGATATAGATAAAGGTATTAATGGTTTACATAATAACAAGCGGGATGGGACATGTGATATGTTCTATGATCATCTCATTAATGGTACACCTAATTTAAATGTTCATTTGTCACTCCTGTTCAGAGCTATGCTTCGACACGGTTTTTCTCTGTCACAATTTTGCATGTCTAAGTTGATACCAATACCAAAAAATAAGAAAAAGTCTCTAAATGATTCGAATAATAGAGCGATAGCTATGAGTAATATTTTAGGTAAATTACTTGATAAAGTTATTCTTGCTAACCATACTATGGCTTTAAAGTCTTCTGATCTTCAGTTCGGTTTTAAATCAGAAAGCTCCACAGCTGCTTGTACATTTGTTCTTGACGAAGTAGTCAACTATTATAACAGACATGGCAGTGACGTACACGTAGTACTTTTAGATGCTAGTAAAGCTTTTGATCGGGTAGATCATATTAAACTTTTTAATATACTTGTTGGTAAAGGTGTATGTCCTACATTATTAAAATTATTATTTAACATGTACTCACAACAGACGATGACTGTTCAATGGGGTAATGTAACATCCAATGCTTTTAAAACTTCAAACGGTGTGAAGCAAGGAGGTGTGTTATCGCCCATATTGTTTACTTTATATATTGATTTATTATTGTCTCGACTTAAATCATGTGGTTTCGGCTGTTATATTGGTCAGTCATTTGTAGGTGCATTAGGCTACGCAGACGATATAGTTTTGTTGGCACCGACGCGTTACTCATTATCAAGACTTTTAAAAGAGTGTGAGTTGTTTTCTGAAGAGTATTTATTAACTTTCAATGCTAATAAAAGTAACTATATTGTATTTCCACATGCTGGTGATAATGTTAGCACAAATATTACTTTTATGAATAATCAGATAGCCTCTTCAGATAGTAGCACTCACTTGGGTAATGTTATAGGGCCTAATATTTCAACTAAACGTGTAGAGGCCAGTATTGCTGATGTTGATAGGAAAATTAATGTACTTTTATCTTCCTTTCACAATGTTAGCACCAATTGTTTATATAAAATATTTATATCAATATGTATGTCTTTATATGGCTGTCAGTTATGGGATGTATCCCACAGATACACCAACAATTTTTTTGTGAGTTGGCGTAAAGCCATTCGTAGAATGTTAAATTGCCTTATCGTACTCATTCGTGTTCATTGCACCTTATAATTAATGATTTGCCTGTGGATGGTCAGATACATTAACGTATCATTAAGTTTTTCAACTGTATGTATAAAAATAAAAATAATGTAATGTCTTTATGTGGCCGACTGGCAGCAAACGGTAGTGGTTCGCCTGTGTCTAACAGTTTGAATTTTGTATGTTAAGATTGGTAAGTCAGACCTGCCTCACCTTTCACCACAATGTGTGAAGCAGGTGGTATGTTCTCATTACCGGGCCAAGGACAATTTAGCCAATATACAGAAGGCGATATTTATTGACAATATTTTAATTGATATGCACTCACACAGTTTTTTCAATAGCACACAGTTTAAAGACATTTTGCATTTTGTTTGCTGTGATAATATTTAAATGTATTTATTTGCTTGTATATGCTATGTACCAAGAGTACGATTAATAAACTATTATTATTATAGGGCGGCAGGGATCAGACAGGTGCCAACGCGGTCAGACATTAGTCGTTGTATTTGACACCCACAACTCACATAACATAGTGATGGCAGTTTACACGGGCAATCACCTCAATTGCCTTAGTTGGCAGCAATTAACTCACATGGTGATCGCATTTCACACAGGCAACACCTCAATCGCCTTAGTTGGCAGCAATTAACTCACCAGGGCAGGTGGAGAAACATGTAGGGCATGCTTCTATAATGTGTGACCTGCGTCGAATTATAAAAATAGTCTGTCTTTAGCTCTTGCCAAACAAATTGCAATGACACAGGTCAGCAGCAAGTTTTACAACATGCCACACAAGGATTTCGCTAGATAGTGAAGCAACAATCTCAATCAAAATGTCCAGTATTTATGGAGTAACCCAAACTCAAGTTTTAACAAGATGCATCCCATACCAAATTACAGGTATGAATCTCAGGAATATGAATATTGGGGATGAACCATATCGCCAAATTTGGACAAAAATGGTGAGCTAACCCTTCGTGTACCATGGTGAAACACTTAAAAATGTTTAAAAAACTATCACACCGTGCGTTAGAGACCTATATGCATATATATGAGTATTAATATTTTAGCAATAAATGCTTATGTTTATGTCGTTATTTTAACAAATTGAAGACTAATATTGGCGACCATTTAATCATAAGAGTCAAAATAACAAAAATGAATTTGTGGCTAGGATAATTTTAATCTCCGTTTATCTATTTTTGATTGTGTGATATGCTTAGCAAAATGGATATAAATAAAACATATTTACTGCAATGCACATTGTGTATACAGAATAACCCTATCAATGTTAGTGAACATACTGTAATACTGCGAATATAATCAACAGTAAAAATGATTAGTTCTTAAAAGCCCAGTGGACATATTTATTGAGTATATAACCCTAACGCAACGTTTGACTAGATGCATACTATACCATATTAAAGGTATGTATCCCAGAAATATGAATATTGAGGATGTCATTGCGCGACAGTTGAACGGAAGTGATGAGCTAACCCTTTCTTTACCATGGTGAAATATTAAAAAATGTTACAAAAATCATTGGTATATAATATCATATGTATATTAATATCTTAACAATAAATATTTATCTTTATTTATGTCATTATTATTAGTGCAAGAGCATTAGTGAAAAAAACACAGGAACCTGGAATAAAATTGCAGAAAGCTGATTTTTTCAGGAATGATACCTGGACATCTCCCCAGTCGAATTCCGAAGAGGCCCCTAAAATCCCCCTTGTGCATTTTTTTTAATTCAAGATGGCCGCCACCATGTAACGCCATTTTCGAAAAACAGGGGTATACCGTAATTCCTCACCTTTGTGGTTAGAAAAAAATATTTTGGTGTCTCTACTTATGTTTTAAGGCACAAAGAGTTGATCCAGATGATCAGAAATCATATTAGCACTTTTCTCAATACTAAAAATTTAGGATGGCCGCCAATGTTAAGCGATCTCTTAAAAAAACACGAGAATATGAGATATCTATCTCGTTGTTGAACCTGAAATGTATTTTTTTGACCAAACCCATGGAATCTAGCACTTATTTAGATCACCATTATTTTATTATATTGAATTTATCAACATTAATCCCACATGGTAGTTAATTAAAAATAACACCAGGTAACGTCATTTTTTTAAAAAAGGGGTATACCCTAATTCCTCACTTTTGAAGTTAAAACAATGATTTTGGTGTCTCTACCTATGTTCTAAAGTACAAGGAGGTTATCCAGATGATCAGAAATAATATCAGTACTTTTCCTAATACCATAAATTCAAGATGGCCGCAATAATATTTTGTTAAGCGATCTCTTAAAAAAACCGAAAATATGAGATAACTAATGTATTCTTTTAGACGAACCCATGGAGTCTTGAACTTATTTAGATGACCATATTTTATTATATTGAGTTTATCGACATGAATCCCACATGGTAGTTAATTATACCATGGTGGGTGACGCTTTGGAGTGTTTTCGAACTGCTTTCCCACCAGAAATGTAGATTGAGATTTGTCAAGTTTACAAATTTATCTCCGGTAAATAATAAAATAATTGCGTTTCAATCATCCGAGCTGTCACAGTTTTTACATGTTTGGCCAATACAAAAAGAGCACATCGTTGTACAATAATAGTCGAGATTTGTGAGATCCCTCACCCCCCCCCCCCTTTGAACAACCCTCTCTGCACCCGCTATTCACCCTTTTTTAGAACTCTTTTTGGAGCGACTGCTCTTTTAGTTTGCGTTGGTGACAAACGACCATCAGATAAAATCCGTTACCAGACTGTAGATTCCACACCCTCTTGTACAGCAAAATATGCTCTGTATCATAATGGAGTTTAAACACGAGGCATTCATCCAATGCTGTTTTAATATTGGCTGACCGTCTTCGACGCTGGCCCAAAAATAAACAGAATTGGATTAATGCCCCGTGTTGGCTGTGGCAGTAGGTGACGTTGAAGGGAGGCTTTCTAGCAAAAATCAATTACAAGATACGTTACATGTACGTACATGACATCTTTGATAATCGTCCTGTAACAATGCTCTTTTAAATACTTACTTTTGTACATGATCTGTGAGTGTGAATATGTTTAATATCATGAAATATATCATTTAAATATCAAGATATTACATTTTGAATATTAGGATATATATATTTCGTAAAGAAGTTATGGCATTGTATGGTGTTGTAATGAGATGATTTTACATCAGAATATCGGAATATGACATTAAATTAATTGATGTCACAGTTTATCGTCAGGATATGATCTTTTTATGTCATGATAATATGAGGACAAGACACATTAACATCATGATATGGTTTTGTAATGTCCAAATATGGCTCTTTATTATTGTAAAATGACGTTATGATGTCTGGATACAGCTTTATAAATGCAGGATATGGTGGTTAAGCATCACGGCATGGTATTAAAGTGACAGGATCTTTTAGTGTATTGTCACGATATTATTATAATATCATAATATAGCATAATAACATCACAATATGACATTTTAGTGTAAGAGGAAATGAATGTAAGAGAGGGAAAGGCCACATGCTGTTCAAAGAGCATGTGTCTTAACCCTATCTTACTTTCCATTTTATTGAATCTTCTGAAGTGCTTTTGTTGTTGGCAGTTTTGAAGTACCGGTATTTGAGCAATGTAGAGGCCATTACTTACTGAATTATATTGCGATATATATGTTGAACTGACATGTGTCATCCTGATATTGGAATGCTCCATGTCGATTCTGTATTACCATATGGTAACGTGCGTCTCTCAATATAATGTTATTAAAATGTTATACTTTGACATGACAATATAATATCCTGACATTAAAATGCCATATCCAGACTTTAAAGTGACATATCCTGACATTCTATGGTCACATTAAAATATTGTAGTGTCATATTCAGTCATTTTTATGTCACGTTAGAATGCCGCCAAGGCCGCCATATCTTGATTTGATAATGTCATATCCTATCATAAAAAATGGAATATCTTGACATTCAAATCTTATTGTGTGATATAAAAGGACAAAATTATAATACCATCTCATGACGTTAAAGTGTCATATTCTGATAAATTACAATCGAATATCCTGGCACAAATATGCGAGATCCTGACTTCGAACTGTTGTTTATGTTTTTTTATATTTTAATGTCATAATCCGACAAGTCTATTATACAATATTCGATATTGAATAGCATGTTTGTCATTATAATGACACATCATCACATTACAATGCTATATTGTGACCTCAATGTGTCATTCATCAATGTATAAAGTCATATTATAATATTCAAGTACCATATCCTAATATTCAAATGTCATATCCTGTCATAGTGATGTTAAAATGATATATCACGAAATTGTAATGCATTTCGTGATAATATGATGCAATATCGTTTTATTTTAATACAGCAACGTGATGTTTAGCCACTATATACTGCCTTTATAAAGCTGTATTGAGCCATCATAACGTGATTTCGATATATTAAACACCAATGTTTAGACATTATATCACATATCATGATATTAAAATGTCATATCCTGATATCATATTCATATATCCAGAAATGAAACTATCATATCCTGACGTTAAACTGTCATATTCTGACATTTCGATGTAATATCACATTGCAATATCATACAATGTCATATACTTATTACGTGATACACTAATATTCAAATAAAATATCTGAATATTCTAATCTCTAATCCAATGTATTTATTACCATTTTCATGAAATTGACCAAATTACATAGGCCTATAAATGGCCAAACTCTGCCAGTAAAATGATGTGATTTAAAACATTTTCTTATTTAGTAGTACATGTAAATAACCAACAGTCTCGTAGCTAGGACACGTGTTCAAGCTGGTGTAATATTGTACTTAGCTATGTTATTATGTACATTCACATATTCATATCCTAGAATAATCACAACTAATACTTAGCCAAAATCGAAAAACATTTTATATAGGCTTACTATATAAAATACCTACATTGGAATTAGTCGCTGGGTTTGAAACTGAAATTTCTTACGCTTTCTCAAGCTTCAAATGAATGAAAAATACCCTTATATTTAAAAATGAGACATGTTAGAATTTTTAATCAATGATTTCTGACATATGATATTTTGTAAATTTGATAAATCTATATCTATATTCCCGTATGAAAAAGCAGTTGGACATCGCTTAATCGTGGCACCTGCGCTGAAAGAGCTTACCAATATGGCAGCCATGTTGGATTTTGTGCTAAAAAGCACATTCTATTAAAAAAAATTGTGATGGAAATATATTCTAGATTTCATGGCTCTGAAAAAAAAGTTTCAACAACATGATGATTATGGCATGTAGGTGATTTTCTGAGGGGGGGGTGGGTGACGCTTGACATAATGGTCGCCATCTTAGATTTGTGGAGATAAGAAAAGAAATGATATCATTTCTGATCCTGTTGATGAGCTTTTTGTGCCTTAAGACATGTGTAGAGGCACCAAAATATTTTTTTTAACTGCAAAACTGAGGAATTGAGGTATACTCCTGTTTTTTTTTGGAAAAATGACGTTACATGGTGTTACATAACATTAAACTATGTGGGATTTATGTTGATAAATTCAATATAATAAAACAAACATTGGTGATCTAAATAAGTGCTAGACTTCATGGGCTTAGACAAAAAATACATTTTAGGCTCAACAACGAGATAGTTACCTCATAATTTCGTTTTTTTAAGAGATCGCTCAACATACTCGGTATATCAATATGGCGGCCATCTTGGATTTTTGGTATTGAGAAAAGTACTGATATCATTGCTGATCATCTAGATGAACTCTTTGTGTCCTCGAACATAAGTAGAGACACCTAAATATTTTTTTCTAACCGCAAAAGTGAGGAATTATGGTATACCCCTGTTTTTTCGACAATGGCGTTACATGGTGGCGGCCATCTTGAATTTAAAAAAATGCACAAGGGGGATTTTTGGGGCCTCTTCGGAATCTGTCTGGGGAGATGTCCATGTATCATTCCTGAAAAAATCAGCTTTCTGCAATTTTATTCCAGGTTCAACCTTAATGCTCTGGTACTATATAGAAAAGGAAACGAATATGTGACCCTATTCAGTGATGATGGATGTTTGCATTCAATAATCGTTATAAGAAAGTTAGAAAGTCTACTCCAAGGTGATGCAATCTCATCCATCAATGGTGAAAATGCTGTAATTATTGATGCTAATGCAACGTTTTACATGCCACTAGTAGCCACCGTGCGGCATACATCAATGGTGGAGACATTCGCGAGATCCTTTTTAGGATGTAGTAGATGTATCAATGTATGTGTGTTGATTGCTACTTTGAGGAAAGTGTCAAAATTGCGACTGTTGAATTCCGCGAGGTAACATTTACCATGCTCAACTTGATTGGATAATATTTTTCTCCCGTGCTGAAAATAAAGAATCACTTGCCAAGAGTTACACTGATTACACTCAGAAGGTCTTAAAAATAGACCTCGAGAAAACATATTTCAGTGGAGATAATGATAAGATATGCAAACGGTGTTCATTTGAGTGCAGTATGGGGAAATAACCCTCGTCCAAGGAATATTCCTTGGATATGTGCTGTATTTTTCCATACCGCACGGAAATGAACACCGTCTGTATTTTCTCACACAATTGTCCAAAACTTTCAACGGCGCAAATAAGTGTACAGTTGACCAACATGACAGACGTCTATAAGACTCGCCGACTCTCAGTTGATAGCATTCCCCACTCACATGCTATACAGCATGCACGCAACATGTATAGACCTACATGTAGTACAGAGGAGTGCGGTATTGGCTGATCCCGGTATACGTCTCATAGTGGAAACACCACCAGTGAGTATGATAATATGTGTTATCTCATGGTTCTCTATCTGATGGTGTTTCTCGAGACTGTCGATGTGAGAACAGAAGTCAAGCCATAAAGAAGCAGATACTCACATAGTACAGCATGACATTTATTCTGCTTTTTTAAGTGTTTTTTAAATAATTTGGGTGTGCTGTTGCCGTGTCGTCCTCTCTCCTCACCGAGGCCGTGGATGGGAGTATTTGCTTTACCCGAAAAATCCAACATGGCGGTGACTGAGAGCGATCCCGACCACAAGGTCCAAAAAATGTCCATAACTTTTTATTGACTGTGCTACCTCTGAGCTAAGCATGCGGGCATGGAATTGAAATATTACTGATTAAAAAAACCAATTTTTGACCTGATTACTCCCCGATATTTTCCGATATGACAGTCCAAAGAAATGTCCCACGATTTTGTACGCAGTAAATCTTTCAGCCACTGGGGCTATACACAACCCCGACTCCTTATATCTGGACCGATCGATGGGTACTTCTATATAAGTGGTCAAAATGGAAAGTTTCTCCCTATTTTGTTTATGTTTCAGAAATAGCAAGGGTCAAATCATTACAACGCGCTCAGATCTGCATTGCCAGAGTCGTAATCCCACGTTTTAGTCGTTCCATTCCTATACGTTTCCCTCTATCCATAGCTACTTAAACACGACTGATATCTTTTTGGTGCAAGCTAATAACGAGTGATGTAAACGGATTTTCCACAACTCTTCATAATTTACTGAAAATTGAGTATGTTAAAGCGACAGGCCCAGGCTAAAATCATCAAAAAATCGGTGATTTTATTTTGGCTTCTTAATATGACCATATGATGTAAACATGTCCATAGACTAGAACTACAAACGTTTTTTAATTTGTCTGCTACGCATTTACCAGTTAGGCTAGATATAGTGACGAAATTCCCGTATTTCTTATTTTTGACATGGTTGTCAATAATTAGCAATCAGTAATTTCGTCTCTATATCTAACCTAACTGGTGCATGCGCAGCACAAAAATTAAAAAGTTTTTTGCAGTTCTAGTCTATGGACAAGTTTACATCATATGGTCATATTAAGAAGCCAAAATAAAATCACCGATTTTTTGAGGATTTTAGCCTGGGCCAGTCCCTTTAATAATATTTTTATGTAAAAATAACTTCAATACATTAAAACTATTTTAGACGAAACTAGTTTTTCTAACATTTGAACTCTACAAGAAGCATCAAAGAGCAAAACATTTCCGAACCAAATTAAACAGATACTAAAAAAGATCAGTACATCCAAAAATAGTTGGCCGATCATAATATTTCAAATAAATGTGTTCATAGAGAATTTTCAAATTGAAATTTTAGCTCAAAAAATAAGTTTTTTGTCACCTTTTCACAGAATTTTTTTCGATTTAGAACATCAAACCATAGACTACCAATTAAAAGTGGAATATACTGTGACATTAATAAAGAAGGCAGAACATGGGAATTCTCTAATTCTGATGAAATTTGTGATCAATTTCATGACGATTATTAGCAGCCATGTCTTTCTCTGGATGACCTTTAAACGTAAAAATAACCATTCCAATGAACTCAGTGTATACAAAATAGTCCAAAATGAGGTATTTAATAATATGGATTTTATGCTACAAGTTAGAGATTCGAAATGTCCGCTGACGGCCATTTTGTTTTTTACTAATTAACCACTTTCCCATACATGGTCGACTTTTGGGAGATGGCTTTATGGGAATCCCAGTCCTAATTTACCATACATAAAAAAAATTATTTTCTTATATCTACCTGACTGTGATACCACTGGATAATAACTTCAGTCCAACACGTAGGCTACTTCAACTCGGAATGTATGATCCCTGGGTCCAAGTTGCTTTAAATGCCTGTAACATAGCCACAACGTTATTTCAATATTGGGAGATCGTCTGCGAAGTTGGCCCATTGAAGGCTATGATTGATGCAAAGTGGGGCTAGTGTTAAGCAAGAAACACTGGCGTCTGTAGAATGAGCCCCTTAATGATTCAGTGATCCCATAACGACCAGTTCAAGTCCCATTCCCAGACTGACACCTGCCCGGGGTTAGGAGTTCGAGTCCCAGACGTCATTTTTCATTCGTGAACCTTTTATCTCCAGACTTCAGCATATATTATAATCATATTCTTCTTAATTTCTGTTGACATACATGTATACACCTTCCTAAGAAGATAAACATAATTTAAAAGTTATTTGCGGTAAAAATTGCCAACATGTCGTAAAGAGAAGTTACTGTAATATCATTGCAGGAGAGTGAATGTAGACACAATGATGTATTATTATCATCTTATGTAGCAGACGGCGTATGTTGAGTGTCTCATTTGTTCTGAGATGACACACCTGGGCTACGCGATAACGGGATGACGTCGAGTTAACGTCGCAAAATGTCGAGGCGTGTGCTGTCGTTTTACCAATTAGGTTCTGCGAGTGAGTAAATGGACATTGCCAAAGAGAAAAAGTCTTGCAATATTAATCAGCCCCTCGTCATTTTCAACAGTGCTGTTATACTGGCTACTATGAAGCGCACATGATTGTGTCAAATATATATATACTTGAAATATGGGTTTTTCATTTTTGTTTTATCAAAATATTTAGCATTTTTATTGAGCAGCAGATAAGTAAGCATTTGGTACAGTTGACACGGTTACTATACAGAGTCCGACTCAATTTCGAAATTGAATTGGAATTACGCTCAACCTAATTGAGCTCAATTTCAACTCCAATTAAATCAGAATTTGAATTATCAGCATACTCTGATAGCGAAGGAATACAGAAAACATATAAATCATGTATACGGAAAAAATCACTAGATTTTAAAATATTAATTATAACATAATTTGTATCATTTAATACATACATATTTAATTTCGATATTAACCCTTTCACCACTGAAGCCCGTTGCTATGGCATTCAGCACTTAAAAACGGGTTTCAGTGTTGAAAGTGTTGAGGATATTTGTCCCGGAAGAAGAAAACTGTATTTTGTGACAATGTAAAGATATTTAAAAACATACCACCGTTTTTCGCTTCTGTGACAAATATACCGTATCCCCGCGCATTAACGTGCATGCACTTATATTCGAACAATTTTTTTCAAATTCGCTAAAATTGTAATTATTTTATTTTATTCCCATCCAGAGTAAACTAAGCTAACGCTAGTGATCACTGACTGTTGCTTTGAAGTTAACTTGCAGGAGTGACTCCAGGCAATAGGTGTTGACACTACCTGAACTGTCATATCACACCTCATTTGTCCACGTTTTTCAGCTATCACACCCATACACTATCCATTTGACGGCTTGAACTGTCGGCGCATATCTATATTATGGAACAATTCTCTCCTGATATCTACCTGTTAATAAATAAATATAATGATGTACTTTGTGTTATCCATCATATCTACGATAATATTTTATGCTATTATTATGGAGATATACTAGTAATGGTTTTTATTAGTCAATACATATTGATATTATTTTTACATGCGGTATGTGTCTAAGCTACACAGTAATACACCTAGCAATTTTCGAATTTAAGTGCATGCACGTAGTATTCAAATATAAGTGCATGCACTTTTCAACGAACCAGAATATTTTTGGAGTCGATTTTCACTTATAAGTGCATGCACATATATGCGCGGGGATACGGTATTTATTATTGATATCAATTACGTAACAATGACAGAAAGCACATCCGTTTGTAGATTTTAAAATGAAAAAACATTCCTAGAAAACGGAGCAATCTGTAGAATGGTTAAGCCAGGGTTGACACAATTTGTACATACATACACATAAATTGGCGTATAAATCAACAAATCATCACCCGATAGTAAAAATGATGTAATATTTGATATAAGGGTTACTTACAACTTACAGAAAATCAGTATTGCACACTTTTCTATGTCATCCGGTCAATAAGTTACAAATCCAAGATGAAGCACTTAAATCACTGTCTGAATACAACACTACAACACATTATGCTATGGATAGTATATGTGCTAATATTGATTGTTTTATCAATAATAAAAACAAGTAAACAAAAGTAGCAAGTAAAGTAACAAGTAAACTCACATAAATAGTAAATCTGGTTGTAACCATCGGCTATTCGGTCATGATGGCGGCCATTTTGAAAGTCCAATATGGCCGTCATGCTATTTAAATATTTAATAGAATCTTATGAAAGAATAAAACATATGAAAATGAGTCTGAAGCATAGACGTGTTATCTTTTCGTATAATCTGCGCAATTTTTTGCTTAGTAGGCCTACTACATTGCCTTTGTCAAAATATGTTTGACGACCTTATCAATTTCAGTGATAAAACTGCAACACACAACTTGGCAAACGAAATACTCGGGTTCAGCATTGCCTATTTTTCCTCAAACATAATATGTAAAGCATTTTGATTTTGTGAAATAAGTTTCTGGCCACATGTCATATATGATAATGTCGACTATTATGTCATTATCATTCTATAGATATGGAAAGAATTGAAGGAGCAATAACATTACTGTGTTGTCATGTATCCATAAAACTGTGCGTATGTTAAATCATTCGATCCTACTCGGCAAATCAACTATAGACATGCTAAAAGTGATAAGATATGGACGAACTCATAAACAGACATACGCAACTATAACTCAACAAGAAGACACGTCATTGATGAAAACACAAATTGAAAAAAATGCATAACAAGAGTATATAGAAGTAATGATATATTTTATGTTATTGATAATTATTAATATATAATAACCAAGCGTCATAGAAATAATATACTTATATAGGCATGTAGATTGTCTATATCATAAACACCTAAATATAAATACAGTCACAGTTTGGAGAGATACGCAATGTTTTGTTCAAAATGTTTGCTTTATTTTGCCATTCTCAGTTGGTTTCTCATTGTTATTTTATTACATTGTTATTAGTAGTCGTTAGGACTTTCTTATCGCCAATTCTGTTAAAAACTATTTTAGACCATTTAACTGTGTTTGTTCTCTTCAAGGCTCCTTTGTGTTTTTCTGTAGCCAGGCATCCTTCTCCCTTTTTACTGTTTTGGCGACAAGATTTGTTAGTTGATTTGCTAGTCTTTTATCTCCTGGGGCCTGGGTATTTTGTGCAAGTCTTCTCATCTGTCTTTTTAATTTAATTAGCTTGAAAGTCTCCTTGGATATGCAGAAATCCATATCTTAAAGTTTACCCTACTTTTCTGACACGATTTATCTGAACCGTCCCTGATTACTTCTGCAAGGAATTGTTTTAAATGATTTGAATAGAGGAGCGCGCAGCGCGAGGGCTGACGCGAGATTATGCACTAGTTCTGGTATAAACCTTATAGTGCCTCTCTCTTTTCACCTGGTGAGGTAGGTGATTGTACAAGCAATGGCAAGAAGAAGTCCGGGAGACAAGGAACCAGGGAAGAGGCGACCAGCCACCAGAGTAAGGGCAAGGACTGACCCTTTGAAATGTATGATTTGAATGACATCGAATACCAGTACTTATACAATACGCAGGCCGTAGGTACTAAACACGTGTCAACGCGGTCAGACATACGTCAGTCGGGGTATTAGCGTCCACAACTCACCTGGTGATGACATGTTCACTCAGCCTTATAGTTGGCAGTAACAACTCACATGGTGATTGCAGTTCACACTGGAGAAGTATGAGATCATTATAATAACACTGATTCGTGCTCAGTTAATAATGATATTACATGGCAACAACAAACTAAGTAAATCATGTATTTCGAAAAGGATCACTATACGATTTTTGAGGGAGCTGTCCTCACTCCGCAATTTCGAAAAGGATTACTATACGATTATTGAGGGAGTTTGTCATCGCTCCGCAACACACCTCGTTACAAATGGACTGTACATGTTTTTATCCTTATCTGTACGGGCGTTCACACAATGAGAAAAAAAAGGGTCTAGTATAGGTAATTAGCAGCGTCATTTATATTTTCATATATGGAGATATGAGGAGTTAAACGGAGTTAATCGCTAGGCGCAGAGTCAGTCGGAGCGATAGGGTTCGATACGCTCCAAGCTGAAATATGCTGCTCCATCGGACCTTCTGCATCCTCCTGTTACCCCCCCCCCCCCCCCGAGCTGCCTCTGCCAGAGGCAACAATAAAGGGCCCTTGTCAATAAGAAGACCACGAAGAAGACTATAGACTCCTCCTGCATCATCCTGCTATCCCCAGCCCCCTCTGCCAGAGGCAACAAGGCCCTTGTCAGGGCGACTCCCTGGTAACAAAATATTGAGCAAACTATGAAGTTGTTGCAATGTCTTGTGAAAATAGTCTTCAAAAGATGTATAACGAAATAATAAACAAGAAATACAAATAAAGATATATTATAATTATTTGAAAAAAATACAAAGTCTGATAATGAGCAATTAAATATAATTTAATTGAAAACAAATATATGGAATTAGAAGTATTTCTAAATAATCCAAGTGCAAATTGAAGCATTTCAGTTCTGATTTTTGTTGAAATTTCATCAAACACAGACTTTTAATTTCTTGTAATTCCTAGCTTGTAATAGCTTATTCAACACATTTAATTAAAATTGATTTGGCATCTGGAAGAGAAGGGCGACTATTCTTTTATTTAACTCTTGTTGTCGATTTTTTGACAAAACGACATTCAACTGCCTGTAATGTGAGTTGCCCGACTTGCTCCATGTTACTCCCGACTTGCTCCATGCTCCAAAATAACTATTGTTGTGTATATATGGTGAACTTGTGGTCGACCCAGAAGTGGAACTGTATACGAGTGCTATAAAGACTTAAAACGGCGTTTTCGATGTATTTACAGAAAGAACGTACAGTCTGTTATAGACAAACATATTAGATCTGCTACACATGATTTTAAGAATAATAACATCAAAGGTTTTTGGAACCGCATTAGTGCCAGACGCAAACAGAACAGTACATCTCCCTTAGAAGCAGAACACTCTGCCTCTATTGTGCAGGATTTTGGTAATCTTTCTCCTGACCAACAGCGCATAGCAGATATTGTAAATGAAACATACCTGAGTAATGACAATTATTATACAGACAAACATGTGACTACTCATGAAGTGGCTAGGTTAATACATCCCCTTACCAAAGGCAAATCACCAGGGTCGGACAATATCTCAACTGAGAATCTTATATATGGTCAAAGTGAATTAATGTATAGTGTGTTTTCGAACTTTTACTCTCAGATATTGTCTCATGGACTGGTACCTGAGTCTTTTACCTCAGGTGTTATAGTTCCTGTCCCTAAGAAACCAGCTTTAAATCCGAACATCTCTGGTAATTATAGACCTATAACGCTGAGTACCACACACGCTAAATTGATTGAATTATTAATGCTTTCTAAAGATGACAGTTGTCCTAGTCAATTTGGTTTCCGTGATAATAGAGGTACTACATTCGCAGCCGCCTTGTTTAATGATGTAACCTCATATTTCCGCCATAGAGGATCGCCTGTGTACACATGTAGTTTAGATGCAGAAAAATGTTTAGATTTCATATGGCACAGTGCGCTTCTTTATAAGTTAAGGGACAAAATCCCAACTAATCAATGGCTTATTATGTACAGGTGGTACTCTATGTTGAAAGCCCCGATGAAAATGAACGGCTCATACAGTAATATGTTTAATATCACACGAGGTACGCGTCAAAGTAGTGTCTTATCACCACGTTTCTTTTGTATATTTTTAAATGCTTTGCTTGTTGATCTTGAGTGCAGTAAGGGACGCACCATTTGATATCTGGGGGGGGGGGGGGCTAGATTAAAATTGAAAAAAATAGTTTGTCGCCACAAAAGTCAGAAAAATAAAGTTTGTTGAAAATGTGAGCAGAAAAAAAAAGTTTGTTGTCGAAATTGATGAAAAATATGTTGACCAGAAAAAACACCAAATGGTAATGTACATTATAGGGAAAGCATACGACAAAAAATTTCTTCGACATAACATAAAAAAAAATTGTCGGACGTTGATCGCCAAAAAAAAGCTTGTTTTCCACCGAAGGTGAAAAAAGTTTGCAAGCAACAAAAACTCTAGGCCCCTCCCCCAGATATCAAATGGTGCATCCCTAACGCTGGCGTTCGCATTGGACCTGATTCATATCAATCATTTCTGCCATTTAAAAAATATTTGGTGACTAAATTTTATTTTTTCAAGTTATACGGCAAATATTTCAAACGATTTTTTGTCAAAAAATACTTTACATCGCCTGATCCTTTCTTTGACATGTACATGTATGATGACAGGTGCAAGTCATTCATCATTAGAGATTACGTGAAATTCGAGAATATATCGGTATACATAACAAAAAAGAATTTTGCAAATTAAAATAATTTTTTCAAACATAAAATATACCTGAATATTGCCGGACATTTAAGTGAGTTAAATAAAAAAATTAAAAAATTAGCAAGTAAATATTTTTTAAATGGCGAAAAACGTGGTTCACCATATTGGGCGTATGGTTTATAGTACTAGGTTTCATAATGTTAATCGTTTCGATCGTGACGATTCGTAGTAATAATGAGTATATTATATAATACATAAAATGTGTGATAATGTCGACATATATTATTAATTCAACTCTATTCTATTGATATTATATGAGAAGTATTGAATGGAACAATCGCATTACTGTCTATTCATGAAATTGGACGTAGGTTTCAATAAATCGATCCCACTCGGCACATTAGCCATAAACATGCAGACAGTGCTAAGATATGGACGAACCCATAATAAGTCACATTTAAAACACAGCACTACATCATTTGCTTTGTCAGACCACTACATTCTTGTTGATCAATTACAGACCAGTTATCATGGTAAGCATATGGTGCTATAATCAATCAGGTGTAACCGCGCTGTTGATCATGAGAGATCTTCATTATGGTCGGATGTGTTTTAAATCAGTTAAATCCTCGGAGCTCTACATTCTTAGCTGTGGAAACGGCCTCGGCCTTCGGCCTCTGCCTTTTCCAGCTAAGAATGTAGAGCTTCTCGGGCTTTATCCTATACGTAACCCTCGCTCAAAAAGATCACGTGGATGGGGTTATTGTTTATGTCGAGCAGGACATGTAAAAACGCGAATTGAAAAGAAAGGAACAACAAAAATATCGAGAAGTAATGAAATATTTTATATTATTGCTTATTAATAATACATAATTACCAAGCGTGTTAAGATACATTATGTAGATATATACACATTGTTTAGATCAAAATGATAGTTAATACAACAGTAAACTCCATGTGGCTCACCATTTTATAATGAACATGACAGATGAAAAAGATGCATGACCTTGCTCTCCTTGTATTTCATCGCTATTTTTAGTCTTTATTGTGATCCAATGTGTTGAACAGTTCGTGGTATGATATGACATCGTCTACTTCCTTCTCAAATAGGATATGTATAGAAATATTGTGGATTTTTCTCAGCTTTTTGTCAAATATGTTTGTTTTATCTTTGCTATTTTAAGTTTGTTCACCATTTGCATTCCAGGGTTAGTAGTGGTCGTTTGTGTTTTTTATCACCAATTCTGTTAAAATTTGTCGAGACCATTTGACTATATTATTTCACCTGTAGGTATTATGTGTTTTTCTGCAACCAGATCTTCTTCTCGTTTTTTTATTGCATTGGAGACCACATTTTTTAGTTGGCTTACTACTCTTTTATCTTCTGGGTTCTGCGTTTTTTTGTGAAATTCTTCTCATTTGTCTTTTTAATTTAATTAGTTTGCTAGTCTCCTTTGATATGCAGAAATCCATATCTTAAAGTTTACTTTTCGTACACAATTTCGCTAACACTTCGATCTTGATTACTTTTGCAAGAAATTGCTTGGAATGATTTGAATGTCATCAAACCCCTCTAGGGCCTACTTATACAAAAATAGCTTTCAGCGCTCTCTTGAGAGGGCCCTCAGTTCTCTTTCTCTGGCTAGTGGTGTATCCAGGTGCTCAGGGACGTCTGGTCGCGCTGGTAGATGGACAGAGGACGATAAGGGATTTATGATGCCTCGTTACCAAGAAAAGAAGACACAGCAGCACGAAAGAAAGAGACACAAGGTAATTACTGGTTGCCATAAACCTGGTAATGACGGTTTTAGAGGGGCCCCTGAACCGAGTAGAGATATTTTCATTTATCGTGTTCACCCGGACACAAGTAAGCGTGATATTGAGGATGGTATTAGAGGTAGAAACTTTGAGGTTCGGGATCTGGTGTGCATTTCCAGTGAACAGTCTATGTTTAAGTCATTTAAGCTATCCTCGCTTTTGACAGAGTTTCCGTGGCCAGAAGGTGTCAAAGTTAGGAGATTTTTCCCTTCCAGAAGGGACCAGGCTAGCACCAAGCGGTGATTGTATTGCGCTGTTTATTACACCTTGAATACTTATATTCACATTCATATTTATAATTCTAATTATGGCAATGACATTTCTCTCTGTACATATAATAGTAGCCTAACGGTCTAGGAGCTGGTAGAATGTCATACGTCAATGATTTAAGTAGGAACCATCATTTTGTTCTTGTTCAAGAGCATTGGCAATATGATGAACAGATATGTCGGTTTGAGAAAGAAATTCCTAATGTTAATGTGCATGATGTGTCCGAGATGGATCCAACTAGACCGCTTGTTGGTCGACCATTTGGCGGTTGCTGTATCTTGTGGCAGAAAGATTTGGCTGGTACAGTCACACCCATCCCATGTGACCATAAGCGTATGTGCTGTGTCCTCCATGATACTGGTAAGGTAAGATTGCTCATTATCTGTGTATATATGCCATATACTTTTTCTTATGAAAGTAAAATAAATGGTGACAGATCATTATTGGATCATTTTTTGGGAAGTGATAACACTTTTTATGCAATAACTGAATATACGTCTTTACACCATGGTCAAAATTTGTCAGACCATAATGCAATTATATTGATGTTAATTATGTTGTTCTCAGTGATCTTGACTCAGTGCGCGCTCAAAGTTGTGACTGGGCCAAGGCCACTGAGAACCAGTTAGAATTATATAAACAACAGTTGAATTCGCAGCTGTCCTCTATCATGTCTATTGTATTGCCTGTAGAAGCTCGGCACTGTTGTGACACTAATTGTTCCAAACACAACCAGTCTTTACAAGCATACCATGACGCTATAATATCATGCTGTATTACATCAGGCACTGAGTCTATACCGTTAAAGGGGGGGGGGTCAAAGTCGAGTAAATCTGGTCCAGGTCGCGTGCCAGGTTGGACTGAGCATGTTGAGCAGTCCAAACAGCGTGCTATTTTCTGGCATTGGCTGTGGAAGGCAGGGGAAGGTAAACGGCTCACCACGTCATGGGCACGTGGCCCAGATACGTAGGGCGACACGCGCTAAATATCACTATGCTGTCAGAAAAGAAGAGATCAAGAACGGATTGTTGCAAATAAAATGGCAGAATCTTTGTATGAATGTAAACCTATATACGGAATACGGCGTTCGCTCAACGGTTTGTGCTCGATCACTGAAGTTAAGCAACGTCGCGTCCGGTTCATAATTGGATGGGTGACCACCTGGGACTGCCAGGTGCTGTATACACTCTTGGGGCTCAGAGAACCACGTAAATCAGATGGCTCGGCTGACTGACTTTGAGTTGGACGTAAAAGAACCTCAATGGACGTAGGCGCAGTTTCCATTTGGCGAGACCCCAAAAAATCCACAACATGGAGTACTTGGCACATATATAAGGCCATGAATGATATCATGAATGATAACAGGCCTTGCTAAGTTACTCCCGTGGCGCGATAGCACAATAGTGCGTACTGCTACGTAATATACAGATACAGATACTCAATTCTGGGATCATGTAAAAAAAGTCAGAGGGTCTAAAAATGTTATAGGCCTACCTAACAATGTTGACGATATTACAGGTTTTAAAGGTATAAGTGACTTATTTGCTCGTAAATATAATGATTTATATAATTCTCTGTCTAACACAGTGGATGACTGTTCGTCTATGAAGACACAATTAAATAATATATGTTCTGTTGATTGTTCATGTGGAGGCAAATTTAAAGCCCAACATACCATAACAGTAGGTGATATAGATAAAGGTATTAATGACAAGCATACATAATAACAAGCGGGATGGGACATGTGATATGTTCTATGATCATTTCATTAATGGTACACCTAATTTAAATGTTCATTTGTCACTCCTGTTCAGAGCTATGCTTCGACACGGTTTTTCTCCGTCACAATTTTGCATGTCCAAGTTGATACTAATACCAAAAAATAAGAAAAAGTCTCTAAATGATTCGAATTATAGAGCGATAGCTATGAGTAATATTTTAGGTAAATTACTTGATAAAGTTATTCTTGCTAACCATACTATGGCTTCAAAGTCTTCTGATCTTCAGTTCGGTTTTAAATCAGAAAGCTCCACAGCTGCTTGTACGTTTGTTCTTGACGAAGTAGTCAACTATTATAACAGACATGGCAGTGACGTACACGTAGTACTTTTAGATGCTAGTAAAGCTTTTGATCGGGTAGATCATATTAAACTTTTTAATATACTTGTTGGTAAAGGTGTATGTCCTACATTATTAAAATTATTATTTAACATGTACTCACAACAGACGATGACTGTTCAATGGGCCAATGTAACATCCAATGCTTTTAAAACTTCAAACGGTGTAAAGCAGGGAGGTGTGTTATCGCCCATATTGTTTACTTTATATATTGATTTATTATTGACTCGACTTAAATCATGTGGTTTCGGCTGTTATATTGGTCAGTGATTTGTAGGTGCATTAGGCTACGCAGACGATATAGTTTTGTTGGCACCGACGCGTTACTCATTATCAAGACTTTTAAAAGAGTGTGAGTTGTTTTCTGAAGAGTATTTATTAACTTTCAATGCTAATAAAAGTAACTATATTGTATTTCCACATGCTGGTGATAATGTTAGCACAAATATTACTTTTATGAATAATCAGATAGCCTCTTCAGATAGTAGCACTCACTTGGGTAATGTTATAGGGCCTAATCTTTCAACTAAACGTGTAGAGGCCAGTATTGCTGATGTTGATAGGAAAATTAATGTACTTTTATCTTCCTTTCACAATGTTAGCACCAATTGTTTATATAAAATATTTATATCAATATGTATGTCTTTATATGGCTGTCAGTTATGGGATGTATCCCACAGATACAGCAACAATTTTTTTGTGAGTTGGCGTAAAGCCATTCGTAGAATGTTAAATTGCCTTATCGTACTCATTCGTGTTCATTGCACCTTATAATTAATGATTTGCCTGTGGATGGTCAGATACATTAACGTATCATTAAGTTTTTCAACTGTATGTATACAAATAAAAATAATGTAATGTCTTTATGTGGCCGACTGGCAGCAAACGGTAGTGGTTCGCCTGTGTCTAACAGTTTGAATTTTGTATGTTAAGATTGGTAAGTCAGACCTGCCTCACCTTTCACCACAATGTGTGAAGCAGATGGTATGTTCTCATTACCGGGCCAAGGACAATTTAGCCAATATACAGAAGGCGATATTTATTGCCAATATTTTAATTGATATGCATTCACACAGTTTTTTCAATAGCACACAGTTTAAAGACATTTTGCATTTTGTTTGCTGTGATAATATTTAAATGTATTTATTTGCTTGTATATGCTATGTACCAAGAGTACGATTAATAAACTATTATTATTATAGGGCGGCAGGGATCAGACAGGTGCCAACGCGGTCAGATATTAGTCGTTGTATTTGACACCCACAACTCACATAACATAGTAATGGCAGTTTACACGGGCAATCACCTCAATCGCCTTAGTTGGCAGCAATTAACTCACCAGGGCAGGTGGAGAAACATGTAGGGCATGCTTCTATAATGTGTGACCTGCGTCGAATTATAAAAATAGTCTGTCTTTAGCTCTTGCCAAACAAATTGCAATGGCACAGGTCAGCAGCAAGTTTTACAACATGCCACACAAGGATCTCGCTAGATAGTGAAGCAGCAATCTCAATCAAAATGTCCAGTATTTATGGAGTAACCCAAACTCAAGTTTTAACAAGATGCATCCCATACCAAATTACAGGTATGAATCTCAGGAATATGAATATTGGGGATGAACCATATCGCCAAATTTGGACAAAAATGGTGAGCTAACCTTTCGTGTACCATGGTGAAACACTTAAAAATGTTAAAAAAACTATCACACCGTGCGTTAGAGACCTATATGCATATATATGAGTATTAATATTTTAGCAATAAATGCTTATTTTTATGTCGTTATTTTAACAAATTGAAGACTAATATTGGCGACCATTTAATCATAAGAGTCAAAATAACAAAAATGAATTTGTGGCTAGGATAATTTTAATCTCCGTTTATCTATTTTTGATTGTGTGATATGCTTAGCAAAATGAATATAAATAAAAAACATTTACTTCAATGCACATTGTGTATACAGAATAACCCTATCAATGTTAGTGAACATACTGTAATACAGCAAATATAATCAACAGTAAAAATGATTAGTTCTTAAAAGCCCAGTAGACATATTTATTGAGTATATAACACTAACGTAACGTTTGACTAGATGCATACTATACCATATTAAAGGTATGCATCCCAGAAATATGAATATTGAGGATGTCATTGCGCGACAGTTGAACGGAAGTGATGAGCTAACCCTTTCTGTACCATGGTGAAATATTAAAAAATGTTACAAAAATCATTGGTATATAATATCATATGTATATTAATATCTTAACAATAAATATTTATCTTTATTTATGTCATTATTATTAGTGCAAGAGCATTAGTGAAAAAAACACAGGAACCTCGAATAAAATTGCAGAAAGCTGATTTTTTCAGGAATGATACCTGGACATCTCCCCAGTCGAATTCCGAAGAGGCCCCTAAAATCCCCCTTGTGCATTTTTTTTAATTCAAGATGGCCGCCACCATGTAACGCCATTTTCGAAAAACAGGGGTATACCGTAATTCCTCACCTTTGTAGTTAGAAAAAAATATTTTGGTGTCTCTACTTATGTTTTAAGGCACAAAGAGTTGATCCAGATGATCAGAAATGATATCAGCACTTTTCTCAATACTAAAAATTTAAGATGGCCGCCAATGTTAAGCGATCTCTTAAAAAAACACGAGAATATGAGATATCTATCTCGTTGTTGAACCTGAAATGTATTTTTTTGACCAAACCCATTGAATCTAGCACTTATTTAGATCACCATTATTTTATTATATTAAATTTATCAACATTAATCCCACATGGTAGTTAATTAAAAATAACACCAGGTAACGTCATTTTAAAAAAAAAAGGGGTATACCCTAATTCCTCACTTTTGAAGTTAAAACAATGATTTTGGTGTCTCTACCTATGTTCTAAAGTACAAGGAGGTTATCCAGATGATCAGAAATAATATCAGTACTTTTCCTAATACCATAAATTCAAGATGGCCGCAATAATATTTTGTTAAGCGATCTCTTAAAAAAAACGAAAATATGCGATAACTAATGTATTCTTTTAGACGAACCCATGGAGTCTTGAACTTATTTAGATGACCATATTTTATTATATTGAGTTTATCGACATGAATCCCACATGGTAGTTAATTATACCATGGTGGGTGACGCTTTGGAGTGTTTTCGAACTGCTTTCCCACCAGAAATGTAGATTGAGATTTGTCAAGTTTACAAATTTATCTCCGGTAAATAATAAAATTATTGCGTTTCAATCATCCGAGCTGTCACAGTTTTTACATGTTTGGCCAATACAAAAAGAGCACATCGTTGTACAATAATAGTCGAGATTTGTGAGATCCCCCACCCCCCCCCTTTGAACAACCCTCTCTGCACCCGCTATTCACCCTTTTTTAGAACTCTTTTTGGAGCGACTGCTCTTTCAGTTTGCGTTGGTGACAAACGACCATCAGATAAAATCCGTTACCAGACTGTAGATTCCACACCCTCTTGTACAGCAAAAAATGCTCTGTATCATAATGGAGTTTAAACACGAGGCATTCATCCAATGCTGTTTTAATATTGGCTGACCGTCTTCGACGCTGGCCCAAAAATTAAACAGATTTGGATTAATGCCCCGTGTTGGCTGTGGCAGTAGGTGACGTTGAAGGGAGGCTTTCTAGCAAAAATCAATTACAAGATACGTTACATGTACGTACATGACATCTTTGATAATCGTCCTGTAACAATGCTCTTTTAAATACTTACTTTTGTACATGATCTGTGAGTGTGAATATGTTTAATATCATGAAATATATCATTTAAATATCAAGATATTACATTTTGAATATTAGGATATATATATTTCGTATAAGAAGTTATGGCATTGTATGGTGTTGTAATGAGATGATTTTACATCAGAATATCGGAATATGACATTAAATTAATTGATGTCACAGTTTATCGTCAGGATATGATCTTTTTATGTCATGATAATATGAGGACAAGACGCATTAACATCATGATATGGTTTCGTAATGTCCAAATATGGCTCTTTATTATTGTAAGTTGACGTTATGATGTCTGTATACAGCTTTATAAATGCAGGATATGGTGGTTAAGCATCACGGCATGGTATTAAAGTGACAGGATCTTTTAGTGTATTGTCACGATATTATTATAATATCATAATATAGCATAATAACATCACAATATGACATTTTAGTGTAAGAGGAAATGAATGTAAGAGAGGGAAAGGCCACATGCTGTTCAAAGAGCATGTGTCTTAACCCTATCTTACTTTCCATTTTATTGAATCTTCTGAAGTGCTTTTGTTGTTGGCAGTTTTGAAGTACCGGTATTTGAGCAATGTAGAGGCCATTACTTACTAAATTATATTGCGATATATATGTTGAACTGACATGTGTCATCCTGATATTGGAATGCTCCATGTCGATTCTGTATTACCATATGGTAACGTGCGTCTCTCAATATAATGTTATTAAAATGTTATACCTTGACATGACAATATAAAATGCCATATCCAGACTTTAAAGTGACATATCCTGACATTCTATGGTCACATTAAAATATTGTAGTGTCATATTCAGTCATTTTTATGTCACGTTAGAATGCTGCCAAGGCCGCCATATCTTGATTTGATAATGTCATATCCTATCATAAAAAATGGAATATCTTGACATTCAAATCTTATTGTGTGATATAAAAGGACAAAATTATAATACCATCTCATGACGTTAAAGCGTCATATTCTGATAAATTACAATCGAATATCCTGGCACAAATTTGCGAGATCCTGACTTCGAACTGTTGTTTATGTTTTTTATATTTTAATGTCATAATCCGACAAGTCTATTATACAATATTCGATATTGAATAGCATGTTTGTCATTATAATGACACATCATCACATTACAATGCTATATTGTGACCTCAATGTGTCATTCATCAATGTATAAAGTCATATTATAATATTCAAGTACCATATCCTAATATTCAAATGTCATATCCTGTCATAGTGATGTTAAAATGATATATCACGAAATTGTAATGCATTTCGTGATAATATGATGCAATATCGTTTTATTCTAATACAGCAACGTGATGTTTAGCCACTATATACTGCCTTTATAAAGCTGTATTGAGCCATCATAACGTGATTTCGATATATTAAACACCAATGTTTAGACATTATATTACATATCATGATATTAAAATGTCATATCCTGATATCATATTCATATATCCTGAAATAAAACTATCATATCCTGACGTTAAACTGTCATATTCTCTAATTTGATGTCATATTCTGACATTTCGATGTAATATCACATTGCAATATCATACAATGTCATATACTTATTACGTGATACACTAATATTCAAATAAAATATCTGAATATTCTAATCTATAATCCAAGGTATTTATTACCATTTTCATGAAATTGACCAAATTACATAGGCCTATAGATGGCCAAACTCTGCCAGTAAAATGATGTGATTTAAAACATTTTCTTATTTAGTAGTACATGTAAATAACCAACAGTCTCGTAGCTAGGACACGTGTTCAAGCTGGTGTAATATTGTACTTAGCTCTGTTATTATGCACATTCACATATTCATATCCTAGAATAATCACAACTAATACTTAACCAAAATCGATAAACATTTTATATAGGCCTACTATATAAAATACCTACATTGGAATTAGTCGCTGGGTTTGAAACTGAAATTTCTTACGCTTTCTCAAGCTTCGAATGAATGAAAAATACCCTTATATTTAAAAATGAGACATGTTAGAATTTTTAATCAATGATTTCTGACATATGATATTTTGTAAATTTGATAAATCTATATCTATATTCCCATATGAAAAAGCAGTTGGACATCGCTTAATCGTGGCACCTGCGCTGAAAGAGCTTACCAATATGGCAGCCATGTTGGATTTTGTGCTAATAAGCACATTCTATAAAAAAAATTGCTGATGGAAATATATTCTAGATTTCATGGCTCTGAAAAAAAAGTTTCAACAACATGATGATTATGGCATGTAGGTGATTTTCTGAGGGGGGGGACGCTTGACATAATGGTCGCCATCTTAGATTTGTGGAGATAAGAAAAGAAATGATATCATTTCTGATCCTGTTGATGAGCTTTTTGTGCCTTAAGACATGTGTAGAGGCACCAAAATATTTGGTGCCTCTACACAGCAAAACTGAGGAATTGAGGTATACTCCTGTTTTTTTTGGAAAAATGACGTTACATGGTGTTACATAACATTAAACTATGTGGGATTTATGTTGATAAATTCAATATAATAAAACAAACATTGGTGATCTAAATAAGTGCTAGACTTCATGGGCTTAGACAAAAAATACATTTTAGGCTCAACAACGAGATAGTTACCTCATAATTTCGTTTTTTTAAGAGATCGCTCAACATACTCGGTATATCAATATGGCGGCCATCTTGCATTTTTGGTATTGAGAAAAGTACTGATATCATTTCTGATCATCTAGATGAACTCTTTGTGTCCTCGAACATAAGTAGAGACACCTAAATATTTTTTTCTAACCGCAAAAGTGAGGAATTATGGTATACCCCTGTTTTTTCGACAATGGCGTTACATGGTGGCGGCCATCTTGAATTAAAAAAAATGCACAAGGGGGATTTTTGGGGCCTCTTCGGAATTCGTCTGGGGAGATGTCCATGTATCATTCCTGAAAAAATCAGCTTTCTGCAATTTTATTCCAGGTTCAACCTTAATGCTCTGGTACTATATAGAAAAGGAAACGAATATGTGACCCTATTCAGTGATGATGGATGTTTGCATTCAATAATCGTTATGAGAAAGTTAGAAAGTCTACTCCAAGGTGATGCAATCTCATCCATCAATGGTAAAAATGCTGTAATTATTGATGCTAATGCAACGTTTTACATGCCACTAGTAGCCACCGTGTGGCATACATCAATGGTGGAGACATTCGCGAGATCCTTTTTAGGATGTAGTAGATGTATCAATGTATGCGTGTTGATTGCTACTTTGAGGAAAGTATCAAAATTGCGACTGTTGAATTCCGCGAGGTAACATTTACCATGCTCAACTTGATTGGATAATATTTTTCTCCCGTGCTGAAAATAAAGAATCACTTGCCAAGAGTTACACTGATTACACTCAGAAGGTCTTAAAAATAGACCTCGAGAAAACATATTTCAGTGGAGATAATGATAAGATATGCAAACGGTGTTCATTTGAGTGCAGTATGGGGAAATAACCCTCGTCCAAGGAATATTCCTTGGATATGTGCTGTATTTTTCCATACCGCACGGAAATGAACACCGTTTGTATTTTCTCACACAATTGTCCAAAACTTTCAACGGCGCAAATAAGTGTACAGTTGACCAACATGACAGACGTCTATAAGACTCGCCGACTCTCAGTTGATAGCATTCCCCACTCACATGCTATACAGCATGCACGCAACATGTATAGACCTACATGTAGTACAGAGGAGTGCGGTATTGGCTGATCCCGGTATACGTCTCATAGTGGAAACACCACCAGTGAGTATGAGAATCTTTGTTATCTCATGGTTCTCTATCTGATGGTGTTCCTCGAGACTGTCGATGTGAGAACAGAAGTCAAGCCATAAAGAAGCAGATACTCACATAGTACAGCATGACATTTATTCTGCTTTTTTAAGTGTTTTTTAAATTATTTGGGTGTGCTGTTGCCGTGTCGTCCTCTCTCCTCACCGAGGCCGTGGATGGGAGTATTTGCTTTACCCGAAAAATCCAACATGGCGGTGACTGAGAGCGATCCCGACCACAAGGTCCAAAAAATGTCTTTTTAATGGTAACATTTTAGGATATGGTAACTTTTTAATGACTGTGCGACCTCTGAGCTAAGCATGCGGGCATGGAATTGAAATATTACTGATTAAAAAAAACAATTTTTGACCTGATTACTCCCCGATATTTTCCGATATGACAGTCCAAAGAAATGTCCCACGATTTTGTACGCAGTAAATCTTTCAGCCACTGGGGCTATACACAACCCCGACTCCTTATATCTGGACCGATCGATGGGTACTTCTATATAAGTGGTCAAAATGGAAAGTTTCTCCCTATTTTGTTTATGTTTCAGAAATAGCAAGGGTCAAATCATTACAACGCGCTCAGATCTGCATTGCCAGAGTCGTAATCCCACGTTTTAGTCGTTCCATTCCTATACGTTTCCCTCTATCCATAGCTACTTAAACACGACTGATATCTTTTTGGTGCAAGCTAATAACGAGTGATGTAAACGGATTTTTCACAACTCTTCATAATTTACTGAAAATTGAGTATGTTAAAGCGACAGGCCCAGGCTAAAATCATCAAAAAATCGGTGATTTTATTTTGGCTTCTTAATATGACCATATGATGTAAACATGTCCATAGACTAGAACTACAAACGTTTTTTAATTTGTTTGCTGTGCATTCACCAGTTAGGCTAGATATAGTGACGAAATTCCCGTATTTCTTATTTTTGACATGGTTGTCAATAATTAACAATCAGGAATTTCGTCTCTATATCTAACCTAACTGGTGCATGCGCAGCACAAAAAATAAAAAGTTTTTTGCAGTTCTAGTCTATGGACAAGTTTACATCATATGGTCATATTAAGAAGCCAAAATAAAATCACCGATTTTTTGAGGATTTTAGCCTGGGCCAGTCCCTTTAATAATATTTTTATGTAAAAATAACTTCAATACATTAAAACTATTTCAGACGAAACTAGTTTTTCTAACATTTGAACTCTACAAGAAGCATCAAAGAGCAAAACATTTCCGAACCAAATTAAACAGATACTAAAAAAGATCAGTACATCCAAAAATGGTTGGCCGATCATAATATTTCAAATAAATGTGTTCATAGAGAATTTTCAAATTGAAATTTTAGCTCAAAAAATAAGTTTTTTGTCACCTTTTCACAGAAAATTTTTCGATTTAGAACATCAAACCATAGACTACCAATTAAAAGTGGAATATACTGTGACATTAATAAAGAAGGCAGAACATGGGAATTCTCTAATTCTGATGAAATTTGTGATCAATTTCATGACGATTATTAGCAGCCATGTCTTTCTCTGGATGACCTTTAAACGTAAAAATAACCATTCCAATGAACTCAGTGTATACAAAATAGTCCAAAGTGAGGTATTTAATAATATGGATTTTATGCTCAAAGTTAGAGATTCGAAATGTCCGCTGACGGCCATTTTGTTTTTTACTAATTAACCACTTTCCCATACATGGTCGACTTTTGGGAGATTGCTTTATGGGAATCCCAGTCCCAATTTACCATATATGAGAAAAAATTATTTTCTTATATCTACCTGACTGTGATACCACTGGATAATAACTTCTGTCCAACACGTAGGCTACTTCAACTCGGAATGTATGATCCCTGGGTCCAAGTTGCTTTAAATGCCTGTAACATAGCCACAACGTTATTTCAATATTGGGAGATCGTCTGCGAAGTTGGCCCATGGAAGGCTATGATTGATGCAAAGTGGGGCTAGTGTTAAACAAGAAACACTGGCGTCTGTAGAATGAGCCCCTTAATGATTCAGTGATCCCATAACGACCAGTTGAAGTCCCATTCCCAGACTGACACCTGCCCGGGGTTAGGAGTTCGCGTCCCAGACGTCATTCTTCATTCGTGAACCTTTTATCTCCAGACTTCAGCATATATTATAATCATATTCTTCTTAATTTCTGTTGACATACATGTATACACCTTCCTAAGAAGATAAACATAATTTAAAAGTTATTTGCGGTAAAAATTGCCGACATGTCGTAAAGAGAAGTTACTGTGATATCATTGCAGGAGAGTGAATGTAGACACAATGATGTATTATTATCATCTTATGTAGCAGACCGCGTATGTTGAGTGTCTCATTTGTTCTGAGATGACACACCTGGGCTACGCGATAACGGGATGACGTCGAGTTAACGTCGCAAAATGTCGAGGCGTGTGCTGTCGTTTTACCAATTAGGTTCTGCGAGTGAGTAAATGTACATTGCCAAAGAGAAAAAGTCTTGCAATATTAATCAGCCCCTCGTCATTTTCAACAGTGCTGGTATACTGGCTACTATGAAGCGCACATGATTGTGTCAAATATATATATACTTGAAATATGGGTTTTTCATTTTTGTTTTATCAAAATATTTAGCATTTTTATTGAGCAGCAGATAAGTAAGCATTTGGTACAGTTGACACGGTTACTATACAGAGTCGGACTCAATTTCGAAATTGAATTGGAATTACGCTCAACCTAATTGAGCTCAATTTCAACTCCAATTAAATCAGAATTTGAATTATCAGCATACTCTGATAGCGAAGGAATACAGAAAACATATGAATCATGTATACGGAAAAAATCACTAGATTTTAAAATATTAATTATAACATAATTTGTATCATTTAATACATACATATTTAATTTCGATATTAACCCTTTCACCACTGAAGCCCGTTGCTATGGCATTCAGCACTTAAAAACGGGTTTCAGTGTTGAAAGTGTTGAGGATATTTGTCCCGGAAGAAGAAAACTGTATTTTGTGACAATGTAAAGATATTTAAAAACATACCACCGTTTTTCGCTTCTGTGACAAATATACCGTATCCCCGCGCATTAACGTGCATGCACTTATATTCGAACAATTTTTTTTCAAATTCGCTAAAATTGTAATTATTTTATTTTATTCCCATCCAGAGTAAACTAAGCTAACGCTAGTAATCACTGACTGTTGCTTTGAAGTTAACTTGCAGGAGTGACTCCAGGCAATAGGTGTTGACACTACCTGAACTGTCATATCACACCTCATTTGTCCACGCTTTTCAGCTATCACACCCATACACTATCCATTCGACGGCTTGAACTGTCGGCGCATATCTATATTATGGAACAATTCTCTCCTGATATCTACCTGTTAATAAATAAATATAATGATGTAGTTTGTGTTTACCATCATATCTACGATAATATTTTATGTTATTATTATGGAGATATACTAGTAATGGTTTTTATTAGTCAATACATATTGATATTATTTTCACATGCGGTATGTGTCTTGAGCTACACAGTAATACACCTAGCAATTTTCGAATTTAAGTGCATGCACGTAGTATTCGAATATAAGTGCATGCACTTTTCAACGAACCAGAATATTTTTGGAGCCATTTTTTGGTGTCGATTTTCACCTCTAAGTGCATGCACATATATGCGCGGGGATACGGTATTTATTATTGATATCAATTACGTAACAATGACAGAAAACACATCCGTTTGTAGCTTTTAGCATGAAAAAACACTCCTAGAAAACGGAGCAATCTGTAGAATGGTTAAGCCAGGGTTGACACAATTTGTACATACATACACATAAATTGGCGTATAAATCAACAAATCATCACCCGATAGTAAAAATGATGTAATATTTGATATAAGGGTTACTTACAACTTACAGAAAATCAGTATTGCACACTTTTCTATGTCATCCGGTCGATAAGTTACAAATCCAAGATGAAGCATTTAAATCACTATCTGAATACAACACTACAACACATTATGCTATGGATAGTATATGTGCTAATATTGATTGTTTTATCAATAATAAAAACAAGTAAACAAAAGTAGCAAGTAAAGTAACATGTAAACACACATAGACCTCAGTGCGGCATTTGACACTGTGGATCACTTGGTACTCTCGAAGGTTTTATCAACAAATTTTGGAGTTTCCGGTCATTGTATCAAGTGGTTTGACAACTATTTATCACCAAGAAATTTCAAGGTTAATATAAACAATGATTACTCATCTGCCAAGAATCTTGAATTTTCTGTTCCACAGGGCAGCGTGGCTGGCCCTACTCTGTACTCTGTGTACGCTTCAACTATGAAAAAATGTGTACCTGATGATGTCGACTTACATGGATATGCAGATGACCATGCCTTAAAAAGGAGTTTTCTGGGCAACGATAGAAATAGTGAATCTGATACCAAATATGTTTTGGAAAACTCACTCAAACAGGTCAAGACCTGGATGGATGAAAATAGACTTAAGATGAATGACACTAAAACAGAATTTATACTTTTTGGATCTAGGCAACAACTAGTGAAATGTACTGTGCAAAGTCTCACTGTTAATGACTGTGATATACCCAGAGTGAACGTTATTAAATACTTGGGAGCATATCTGGATGAGAGTCTCACTTTAAAAACGCATATACGAAACAAATGTAGAATTGCCATGGCAAATTACCATCGTATAAAAAATATAAGAAAATATCTGACTGTGGACGCATGCAAACAGGTAGTGCACGGACTAATAATTTCCCACATTGATTATTGCAATAGTCTTTTTTATGGTCTACCGAAAACTGACATAAAAAAACTACAACGTGTGCAGAGTATGGCGGCCAAGTTGATCCTGCGAAAACAGAAATATGACAGTGTTACAGCATGCCTGAAAGAACTACATTGGTTACCAGTGAACCTCAGAATTGAGTTTAAAATTATGATGATGGTCTGGAAATGTTTAAACGGTCAGGCTCCATCATATCTTGTAGAACTCATCCACTTAGACTGTAAAAAGCGCCCATTAAGATCAAGTTCTAATAATCTTCTTGTTATTCCAAAGACAAATAGTAAAACTTTTGGAGATCGATCCTTTGCCG
The DNA here is from genome assembly GCA_964017125.1 of Flabesymbios commensalis. Taxonomy (NCBI): domain Eukaryota; kingdom Metazoa; phylum Annelida; class Polychaeta; order Terebellida; family Flabelligeridae; genus Flabesymbios; species Flabesymbios commensalis. Next base: position 13,968,823 of record OZ024909.1, read on the forward strand.
TGTCAGGCCCAGTCTTGTGGAGTAAGTTACCAACAGACTTGCGAGTGTGCAAATCACTAGAACAGTTTAAATCTAAACTTAAAACCTGGATGTTCAGTAAATACTGAGCACATTGTATGTCATATGTTTACGCAGACATTTGTTCATCGATTAATGTACAGTGTGTAAAGCGCATTAGATAACTATATGTTGATAGTGCGCTATATTAAATAAACAATTGTAATTGTAATTGTAAATAGTAAATCTGGTTGTAACCATTGGCTATTCGGTCATGATGGCGGCCATTTTGAAAGTCCAATATGGCCGCAATGCTATTTAAATATTTAATAGAATCTTATGAAAGAATAAAACATATGAAAATGAGTCTGAACCATAGACATGTTACCTTTTCGTATAATCTGCGCATTTTTTGCTTAGTAGGCCTACTACATTGCCTTTGTCAAAATATGTTTGACGACCTTTTTTTATCAATTTCAGTGATAAAACTGCAACACACAACTTGTGTTCAGCATTGCCTATTTTTTCCTCAAACATAATATGTAAAGCATTTTGATTTTGTGAAATAAGTTTCTGGCCACATGTCATATATGATAATGTCGACTAATATGTCATTATCATTCTATAGATATGGAAAGAATTGAAGGAGCAATAGCATTACTGTGTTGTCATGTATCCATAAAACTGCGTATGTTAAATCATTCGATCCTACTCGGCAAATCAACTATAGACATGCTAAAAGTGATAAGATATGGGCGAACTCATAATCAGACATACGCAACTATAACTCAACAAGAAGACACGTCATTGATGAAAACACGAATTGAAAAAAATGCATAACAAGAGTATATAGAAGTAATGATATATTTTATGTTATTGATAATTATTAATATCTAATAACCAAGCGTCATAGAAATAATATACATATAAAGGCATATAGATTGTCTATATCATAAACACCTAAATATAAATACAGTCACAGTATGGAGAGATACGCAATGTTTTGTTCAAAATGTTTGCTTTATTTTGCCACTCTCAGTTGGTTTCTCATTGTTATTTTATTACATTGTTATTAGTGGTCGTTAGGACTTTCTTATCGCCAATTCTGTTAAAAACTATTTTAGACCATTTAACTGTGTTTGTTCTCTTCAAGGCTCCTTTGTGTTTTTCTGTAGCCAGGCATCCTTCTCCCTTTTTACTGTTTTGGCGACAAGATTTGTTAGTTGATTTGCTAGTCTTTTATCTTCTGTGGTCTGGGTATTTTGTGCAAGTCTTCTGATCTGTCTTTTTAATTTAATTAGCTTGAAAGGCTTTTTGGATATGCAGAAATCCATATCTTAAAGTTTACCCTACTTTTCTGACTCGATTTATCCTAAGCGTCGCTGATTACTTCTGCAAGGAACTGGTTTAAATGATTTGAATGACATCGAATACCGGTACTTATACAATACTCAGGCCGTAGGTATTAAACAGGTGTCAACGCGGTCAGACATACATCAGTCGGGGTATTAGCGTCCACAACTCACATGGTGATGACACGTTCACTCAGCCTTATAATTGGCAGTAACAACTCACCTGGTGATTGCAGTTTACACACGAAGAAGAATGAGATCACTATAATAACACTGATTCTTGCTCAGTTAATAATTACATAAGGTATTACATGGCAACATTAAACTGAATAAACCATTTATTTCGAAAAGGATCACTATACGATTTTTGAGGGAGCTTGTCCTCGCTCCGCAATTTCGCAATTTTGGCTCCGCAATTTTGGCGGTCTGAGGCCGAGCACGCTACCTCTCGGTCACGGAGGCTCCCCACAATACTAACTTTCACACGTAGATGGGGAAGAAACAATTTTGTTTCTTTCAAACCGCCGAGACCGGGAACCGAACCCCGGACTCTGGCGTGAAAGGCAGCGGTGCTAACCACTACCCTAGGGCCCCCGCCCATACGATTATTGAGGGAGTTCGTCATCGCACAAGTGGACTGTACATGTATTTATCCCTATCTGTACGGGCGTTCACACAATGAGAGAAACGTTGGATGGCCAAGAAGTGGAACTGTATACGAATGCTATAAAGACTTAAAACGGCGTTTTCGATGTATTTGCAGAAAGAACATACAGTCCGTTATAGACAAACAGATTAGATCTGCTACACATGATTTTAAGAATAATAACATCAAAGGTTTTTGGAACCGTATTAGTGCCAGACGCAAACAGAACAGTACTTCTCCCTTAGAAGCAGATAGCCTCGCAGAACACTATGCTTCCATTATGCAGGATTCTGGTAATCTTTCTTCTGACCAACAGCCCATAGCAGATATTGTAAATGAAACATACCTGAGTAATGACAATTATTATACAGACAAACATGTGACTACTCATGAAGTGGCTGGGTTAATACATTCCCTTACCAAAGGCAATCACCAGGGTCAGACAATATCTCAACTGAGCATCTTATATATGGGCAAAGTGAATTAATGTATAGTGTGTTTTCGAACTGTTACTCTCAAATATTGTCTCATGAACTGGTACCTGAGTTTTTTACCTTAGGTATTATAATTCCTGTCCTTAAGAAACCTGGTAATTATAGACTTATAACGCTGAGTACCACACATGCTAAATTGATTGAATTATTATTGCTTCCTAAAGATGACAGTTGTCCTAGTCAATTTGGTTTCTGTGATAATAGAGGTACCACATTCGCAGCCGCCTTATTTAATGGTGTAACCTCATATTTCCGCCATAGAGGATCGCCTGTGTACACATGTAGTTGAGATGCAGAAAAAAATGTTTTGATGTTTTGGCGTATTATGTACATGTGGTATTCTATGTTGAAAGCCTCGGTGAAAATAAACGGCTCATACAGTAATATGTTTAATATCACACGAGATACGCGGCAAAGTAATGTCTTATCACCACGTTTCTTTTGTATATTTTCGAATAGTTTGCTTGTTGATCTTGAGTGCAGTAACGCTGGCGTTCGCATTGGACCTGATTCATATCTATCATTTGCATATTCTTATGATATAAATTTATTTAGTGCCACAGTAGGTGGCCTTCAATCACTCATTGCCATCTGCGAAAAAATGGCGGTTTAACTTTGGTATTGCCAAATCTAAATGCATGATTTCAGGAGCCGATTTGTTCTGTCGTCAACCATCTTGGTACTTGAGCTCTCAACGTATGAAAAACTCCACCGAATTAGATGTTCTTGGTTTTATTTTTACCAACGATGGCAAGAGTAAAAATCATGTAAATAAAAGAATACAGAAATGTAGACAAGCATTTCACAGCATGAGATTCTCTGGTACGAGCTATCCTGGTCTGCCTACAGACATAAAGTCACACCTGTGGAAGACAGTTTGCTGTCCTACACTTCTGTACGGCATGGAAGCTGTTTCTCTGTCAAAAATAGCCTTTAAAAACATTGAATCAACCCAAGGTTCCTTAATTAAGCAGTCTCATCACAGTAACATTCTGACAGCCTTAAATGTTTCTCGGTGCGTCGAGACTATCAATAATTGTAGAATTAATCTGTGGAGAAGAATTTTTAAGGTGGACTCACCACTACGTAATTTATGCTGTTATTTTGCTGCCCAATATATTGAGCATGGTGATGTATTTCTGTATTTCCTCAAACTTTGAATGCTAACGTAATTTATCAAGTGTGACAATAGGCGTCACACATACTTCTCAGTAAGATTAACGAAAAAATGCAGCAATGAGAGGATGCAGCTGTTGTCATTTGGGGTCCATATCAAGAAAGGGAAGACAAATAAAAGATGCAGACTTAGGCTCCTCACATGGTTCTGTTCATACCAACCAGCCATGTTAAGGCCCTATCTCACTACAACGTTCTTTTTTAAAGTCCGAATTGCGTTCGTGAAAAAAAAAAATTATTAGCAAAACGTTGGAGAACGTTTCAAAAAGTTGTGAAAATCTTCCAATCCGCTGACCTGATGGCGTCCATATACAGTTCTTTAGCCGTTCTCGATGTCCTTCTACCATTCATGTACATACATCTCTCTCATTTCTATGATAAATAAGTCTGTAATGACATTCTTTCTGTCAATAAGGCATCCTCATGAAGTTTATGAAGGCTGTATCGTGCCGTAGCTCTACCATGAGCTGATCGTACAGACGAAACTGAGGTCGACGCAGTATCCAGGGCCGGGTCCAGCAGATTCGACGACGTCTCCTCCTTCATTCCTTCATGTACAGGTAGATGGCAAGATAATTCTTGTCAACTTCATTCTGCAGAACAGCCAACATGCACTCGGAATCTATTGCTACAGGCTCATTAGCTTGTTCCATGTCGGTTGATATCATGTGAGCAAGTGAGGAGTAGCTCAGGGGAATCTTTTTACACCTCCTCACAGGACTGTACAAGATCTGTACTCGGTCGGTCATGGAACGCTCAGGTCAACAGAAGGGCGGCAAAGACTTAGGAAAGTGGGGATTTGAAGCCCAATAAACGCTGGCAGAGCGCAGCAAGAACGGTACATGGACTGTATGAGGACGCTTGGGGGGCGTTGCAGGGAGGGCGCCGCTTGGTTTCCACCGTCCATCGTGCGCCCGTCTGCGTTTTCGTCCCGACCACCCACCGACCTCTAACGATCGTCCACAGTCTTAAACGCTCACAGAACGCTCATCGGGCGTTCCACCAAGAACGTTGGCAAACGTTGCAAATTTTTGACATGTCAAAAAATTTCAGAGACCCTCTGCGTTTTCGACGACCCCCGACGACCACCAACGATCTCCAACGTCCTCCAACGTTCGCCTGCGTTCTGCCCCCTTTCCATGAGCGTTAGACGAGCTTTGTCCAGAATAATGTAGTGATACAAGGCCTTTAGATCATGTAGAACATTAACAACAATTTGTAATGTTTGGTTTAATCTCATTAAACCAAAATTGCTGAAAAATAGAAATAACCCAATTATCCTCTGACTTCTGCCACTCAGCCCATCATACGGTAGGCTTAACTATTCTGGGCACTTTTCCTCAAATATGTAGCATCATTATCTGCATGGTTTTACGTTGTAATTTAACACAGGCCCTTTTTACATGAACACATTTACCACCTAGATTGGCGGATTGTTTTGAATATCCAGCTCGGCCATTATCTTTTGATACAGAGTCAAATGAGAAAAGTGTCCCAGTTAGCCGCGATCTCTCCTAACTATAACTATTCTGTTTATCTAGTATAATTGGTCCCCTTGGAGTTAGAAGGTGCTAAACTGACAGTTTAACACCTTCTAACTCCAAGGGGACGAATGATATGTACATGGAGTTGAACATAAAACTTTGTTTTTCATTATTTAGGCTTTCATTATTTGGTGGCGCAGATAAATCACGGTTCTGGTAT
>OZ024909.1:15326691-15364191 GCA_964017125.1 Flabesymbios commensalis
TGAATCAATTTTTGCGTAATATTGGCCCGCCGTCTGCGACGCTGGGCCAACAATAAACCAATATTGTTTCAAGATTTTGTGTTTGCAGGATAAGTGTTATTTATGGTTTCGTAAAAAGTTTGCTGTGCAGCAATTATATTTGCAGAAATGCCATGTATGTGCAGAAAAACGGTGTTCGGGTATTTAAAGGGACCCCGTGGAATGACATCAATTTTCGTTTTTAATTTTGTAAATGAAGTAGTGCATCTCAGAGATCATGGTTTATTTTTTTTACCATTTTTAATTTTAAATATTTTTTATCAACGTTTCTATGAATCCAGCGAAAACCTGAACAAACTTTTTGTATACCTGAAAGACGGTTGAATGTTCCCACAACATTGGGCCATATGTTGATACCGTCGGTCCAGCATTGAGCAGACAATCAGTGTTGCAGGTGAGCCCCTCCCCACCCCCTATATCCTGAATTAAAGACACCAATTAACGGCGATTGCCTTCATGTGCCCTGGAGTAGCCTCTGATCCCACTTTCTGAGACGTGGGAATTTGTGGCATATAAAGTGTTGTATACAGCAGACTGTTTTGTGTACATTATGTAAATAATAGGCACGAGTATGCGGGATAGTAGATTTATTATGTGGAGCCATATTATTTATGTCCATTGTCAGCTCATCTATAGAATAATCATTTTTGCAGCCATTTCTATTACGTCCCGCACTAAAAAACCCCAGCTATTTTACGGTGATGCAGGTCCCTGTCGTAAAGCTAATGTTTACTACCCCAGACCCTCGTGTCACGATCATATTGTCACGAGATTGAAAGGTGATTGTATTTTTGTAAACCGTTTTGTCTGAATGATTTAGTGAACCAAGATGAGGGTATAAGTATATCTGTATCCACCAGGTGGCGAGTTAGTCACTTTAATTTAAACCTTTCAGGCCTGAATTTAACAGTGTCATCTTCATCCACTACAAGCCGCGAATTGCTGTCGCAATTCTCCAGTTGTAGTGAATGAAGGTGATGTGAAGAGGGTGACAAATTAACGAAAATTGTCATGTATTCATGGTAATTTTCTTTCTAAAACCCCTAGTCGTGAGATAATTAAGTCGGTTTTCAGAGATGTAAAATGATGCTTTTATGCATCGCGAGGGCTTAAAGGGTTAAGGTTCAGCCAAAATTTGGCTGAGGGCTAAAACGTCACAATTGCTGATTGGTCCTTACCGGAACAATGGTATTTCGAACCAATAGGACTTCGGACTAATGGGTCTTTGAACTAATGGGATGGGATGTCGGACTAATGGGACTTACGACCCTGTTATCCCGTTATTGTGAATTATCACATATATAATCATGACAACCTCATTTAGGAACATAAATAATCCAGCCATCACAAAAACATTCATCTTATTAATTTTTCAAAATCCTATAAAACGTAACATGTTCATTAAAAAAACAAATATTTGCCTTGATGATAATTATAAGACAATAAGCCACAGCAAACATAACAGTCTGTATCCCAGATAGCGTTTACTCGTTTATTCAGTGGCTCATAGCCTCGCCCCCCCCCCCCCCCTACCACGTATCATCTGGTCCACATCTACAGATCGGTAAATCGATATCCAAAGGTTGATTTAACGAATATTTCAAACAAGACGAAGTAGATTAATTGATAATTATTTGTAATTTAGTTATGTCATTCAATGTATAACAAGTATGATGAGTCATTGCTACACATTTTTTCAATTTAAATTCAATTTCAAATATGAAGTACTGGTCAAACTCTCATCTGCTTGGTGAAATAGTATAGCTGAATCATCAATGAGCTCAAGTGTAAAAACCCGGATGAAAAAAGTAGGTTCTAAATTTCGACTTTTATGCACTCTCAGAAAAAACTGTTCTTGGATGTTCTTTTCTGTATTAAAGCAGATTCCTATAGCGGTATATATATGGAGCCTTTCTCTATTTTGCTATTCAACAAAGAACTTTTTAAGAACCTGGCATTTTGTCTGTTTACCAATGTCATTTTTAACAATGACATTTTTACCGTACCTTATCTTAATAGATACATGGAGGTCCAGAGACATACATTACAAATATATTTAATCTCAAATATGTAGACATAAGTCATCCTTAAATTCTGATAGTTATGGTATCCTAAGGTTCTATATTATGACCTTCTTGGTCGGACCAATGGTCAGTCACCGTATAGAGCCCTGCAGTGCTCATTGGTATTTTTCTGTGTGAGGAGAGCGCAGCGCGGTGCCCTGCGCGAAATTAACGTCGATACACTGACCTCAACCTAACCCGACGAGGCCGCCATTAACGTGATCGCCTAGTCACACTGAGAAGGGAGAAACATAACAATGCGGTTTCTCTGAGAACCCCACACGGGAACAGCGGGGCTCGAAACCGGGACGCATGCAAGGAACAATCCGTACAATTTTAGGGATGATCAGGACTAAGATCCGGATGTAGGATCCGGATTGCGATCCGGTTCGTGCAGCTGAGGTTTGGCGTGTCTGACCGACTGTCGTCTTGTTTTGCCTGCATGTTATATGTTTGTCGTTCATTGTGTATATAACTGTACATGTGGATGCATTACTGTATTACTGCATTACTGTATTTAAATTATTGTCCGTTGTCATCGCCTTGCAATAAAAGGTTCTCATCTGCCACCCGTGGCAGATGAGAACCTTTTATTGCAAGGCGATGACAACGGACAATAATTTGACACTCATCAAACTCCAGAAAAACCGGCGGAGAAAACCGAAGGCAGGGCGCACCAATTAGCAGCCAGGGCGGCGACATCTCAACTAGTTCCGCTAAATGATAGCGCATGCGCCCGGCACGCGGCTCTGCTCACACTTGTCAGGCTTTGGGGATGATATATGCGGTGACCTCCGGCGAAGGTCACGATGGCGAACCCCGTTTGTCATCTCCTGACTACACCCAGATGATGGTGCAGGTGGCTCCAACCTCATCGGTAATTCCTTGACACACACACATTGTCCTGCGGCACATGGCTTTCGCTAAAGCCGATATCTCAATCATCTCTAATCCGATTTCCGAGTGATTTTTGTAAGCTCCATTCTCCAATCCTACAGCAGCAAACCGAAACATTTCTGAAAAAGTTATTGAGTTATTGAGTGCTATGCTTTCAAGCAAGCAATTACTCGCCATTAGCTTAGTGTTCCTTATGTTCGGCTGTTGAGGCATAACGTGCTCCAAATTAGCAAGCGTGCAAAAGAATGAATGAATGAATGCATGCATGAATAAATGAATGAATGAATGAATGAATGAATGAATGAATGAATGAATGAATGAATGAATGAATGAATGAATGAATGAATGAATAAATGAATGAATGAATGAATGAATGAATGAATGAATGAATGAATGAATGAATGAATGAATGAATGAATGAATGAATGAATAAATGAATATATGAATGAATGAATGAATGAATGAATGAATGAATAAAATGAATGAATGAATGAATGAATGAATGAATGAATGAATGAATGAATGAATGAATGAATGAATGAAGAAATGAATGGATGGATGAATGAATGCATGCATGAATAAATGAATGAATGAATGAATGAATGAATGAATGAACGAACGAACGAACGAACGAACGAACGAACGAACGAACGAACGAACGAACGAACGAACGAACGAACGAACGAACAAACGACTGAATGAATAAATGAATGAATAAATGAATGAATGAATGAATGAATGAATGAATGAATGAATGAATGAATGAATAAATGATTGAATGAAAAAACGCACGAGAGAGCGAACGAACGAACGAACGAACGAATGAACAAACTAACTAACGAACCAACGAATGAACGAACGAACGAACAAACGAACGAACAAACGAACGATTGAATGGATAAATGAATGAATGAATGGATGAATGAATGAATGAAAGAATGAATGAATGAATGAATGAATGAATGAATAAATGAATGAATGAATGAATGAATGAATGAATGAATGAATGAATGAATGAATGAATGAATGAATGAATGAATGAAAGAATGAATGAATGAACCTATATGGCAGAGTCCACGGATAATAATGGGCGGGGGCCCTAGGGTAGTTGTATAGCACCGCTGCTTTTCACGCCAGAGTTCGGGGTTCGGTTCCCGGTCTCGACGGTTTGAAAGAAACAAAAAATGTTTCTTCCCCATCCACGTGTGAAAGTCAGTATTGTGGGGAGCCTCCGTGACCGAGAGGTAGCGTGCTCGGCCTCAGACCACCAGGGCTCGAATTATGAATCCTGTGTATGGAGGACAGTGTCATCTCAATCATCTCACCATCCTCAGGAGGTTCTCCTGGCCCAGTTTAGCCTATATGTGCACAAAGGTGGCCTAGAGCCCGATTCATTTCATTTCCACGGATAATAATACGGGTATAATTCAAACATAAGAATGTCCGCCTAATTACATTTCATTACGTGCTGTTCTTGGAAAACATAAGCACATTTTTGCATCATTTATCACAGATGCCGCCGCGATAGATGATATTGCCACCTTCACCTAGCAAACCCGAATGAACGAACGAATGTTGGTTTGATGCTGGGCCTCCTGCAACAGGCGACACTGGGCTTAGATGTCGTTGTCAGTAAAGTGTCGTATCTGACGCCTATCAGAGTGTCTGATACGAGGATTCAATTCTCAAGATTGTAGCAGTGAATAATTGCTTTAAGTCACTTTTCGGCACTAATAGTCATTTAAGTGACATTGTAATACGACAAAAACGTTGTAGTCTAGTCAATCGATGAGATGAATGATGTACAGATGATGATGTCAGGGTGGTGGTGAAGGACTATGTTTTTTTAAGTTTGATTATTTTTCATGAAAAACAAACCGTTTTACCCGCTCGAACAGAACTCGGTCATAACTCGGACATAACTCGGACATAACCCGGCCATAACATAGGACATAGCTCGGGCAAAACTCGGACATAACTCGGACAAAACTTGAACATAACTCGGACATAATCGGGCATAATTCGGGCATAACTCGGACATAACTCGGACATAATTCGGGCATAACTCGGACATAACTCGGACATAATTCGGACATAACCCGGACATAACTCAGTCATAACTCTGATATAATTCGGACAAAACTCGGACATAACTTGGATATAACTCGGAAAAAACTCGGACATAACTCGGATATAACTCGGACAAAACTCGGACATAACTCGGACATAACTGGACATAACTAGGACATAGCTCGGACAAAACTTGGACATAACTCAGACAAAACTCGGCTATAACTCGAACACAACTTAGACATAACTCGGGCATAACTCGGACATAACTCTCGTCATTGCTACTGCCACATATTATATAAATACCAGTCCATCAGACAGAGTGATATATTGCCGTTCGACGCTGGCCCAACATTAACCCAGCATTGGGTGAATGTCTCGTATTTGCCGGTAAGGGGGAGTGGGGGTGACCTGCGAGGCGTCGCACTTGACGCTGAACCTTCCGACCATTGATCGACTCCCCTCGCCAGATAAATTGCTAATTCAATATTATGACAATTTGTTGTGTGTCCGCGCCCCGAGACACGCGATGCGCCGATTTAAAAGTGAGCGGGTGCGGCGTGTGACGTCATCACGCGCCATTACAGGCGCAAAAACCACACCCGACTCATCGATTCCACGGTGATTATTACGCCTAGCAAAACTCGGGGAGTTCAAACGGGTTCGAACCCGGAGCCGAGACGCCGTACGTGGTGTCAACAACATGAGAATGGGTCACCGTCCCCGACATACAGGCGTGCGTTCGTTCAACCCTTACACCGCCGATCACGACTGTACTAGTTTTTAAACCATATTATTACCCAATTAAATCACTGTTATATATCCCCATGTCTTGACTTTCAGATACCAATAACGTCGGTGTCTTTCATGTACCTTAGAGTAGACTTTGATCCCACCATCTGAGATGGTGGGTATTCTTGGCATTATTGGGAACAAACTGAGCTTTTAGGCCTAAACATCAAGATTTGTAAATATATGGTCTAACATTAAACAAATATAAGTGATTTCCACCCACTTGAAATTGTGTCTCGCTACCGCGAGCCACAACTTCAAGTGGGTGAAAATTTAAATTATTTAATTAAGCGCAATCAGGGTTAATATTGACCACCATCTGCGACGGTGGCCCATCATCAAACCAACGCACATTCAACGTTTCTCGTTTGTTGGATGAGCTGCCAGTTTATCATGGTCAATTCCAAATAATAGCCTACTTGTTTACCGTCTATAGGTATTCAAGGTATGGCTTATCAGATTTGCTCTGTACCGCAGAGATACAGACTTATATATAAAAATACATTGTGTTGTGAATTTCCGCTTGATGTATTGATATACGTTCGCGCTCATTTTTTTACGCTTCCCTCATAAATGACGGTTTGAAAGACTGATTTTTAATTGCAATTTGAAAAAAATTGTTTTAGGGACAGCATGTCTTCAAGTGTTAATTTTGATGAAGTAATATAGCCTACCAAGAACTTTTCTTGAGCCTACTAATCTTAAAGCAGCCCCTTGGGATTTTTTGTAGTGAAGTAGTGTATCCCCAAAATCAAGATTTTATTTTTTTCAGGATTTTTAGATTTAAAAAAATATTTTTTATCAACATTTCAATGAAACCGATTGAAACCAAACAAACTTTTTGTACACCAAACTGCTAATGGACGGTTAAATGTTCCTACAGCATTGGGCCACATGATGATGCCGACGGCCCAGCGTTGGGCAGACAATCAGTGTTGCAGGTGTATCACCTTATGTCCTGGCTATAAGACACCAATCAGACACCAATTAGCGGCGATTGCTTTGATCTCCTCGTCCAAGACGTGGGGATATGTGGTGTAAAGTTTTGTATATTGCTGACTTGTTTTGTTTACATGGCAATATACGACCTGGAAATTTAACAATTTCACTCGTGTTTTAAATATTTTTTTGACTTTTTTGTATTTTTAGTTAAGATCAGTAGCCTATATAGCTTCATATAAGTTAAATTTTCAAAATTGACAACATTGAAAATGTCTCATCCCAAGGGGTCCCTTTAACTAAAAATACGATGTCCAGATCGTATATTTCCATGTAAGCAAAACCGTCTGCAGTATGCATCACTTTATACCACAAGTACCCACCGTCTCAGTTTTAAATATCAAAAATATTTACAGTGTGAATTGAGCATTCATTCATTCATTATTTATTAGTATTTAGACAATTTTTGAAAAAAGTGAGACGGAGGGGTGTAGGGGGAGGGTTTTTTTATCAAGAGACGGACGATTTATTATAATCTAATTTAGTACGTGTTCTTTTATATATAAGCCTAATATACATTATTATATATGTATACATGTATAATAATGTAAAATTTATATGGATTTTAAATGATTCTCTGTGCGAACCACAGGTGCTTGCAGCACTGCGCTGTTACTTTATCTGTTTATATTGATTATGAAAGGCTGAAAACATCAAAGTCAAATATTTGCACCGAAACTGTTTACCATGTTATTATCCCAGCAAACGCAAAACGTTCTCTCAATGTTGATTTAATGTTGGTCCATCGATTTCGAAGTCAACGCAGCATTAACCCTTGCGCTGCTAGGCACATATTATATATAGCGGTTTCAAACATTCCAAAAATTAAATGTACTTCGTGGGATGACATCAATTTTGGTAATTTGTCTTTTGTAAAGCAGTGTATTCCGCAGATCATAATGTCAATTTTTTTCAAATTTGTAAGAATTTTAAAACAGTTTGGGCAGCCAATTGGTGCTGCAGGCGAATCACCATGTCCCGACTTTCAGACACCAATTAACGTTGGTGTATTTCATGTGCCTTAGAGTAGACTTTGATCCAACCATCTGAGATGGTGAGTATTTTTGGCATAAGGTGTTGTATACCGCAGACAGTTTTGTTCACATGGCAATATACGACCTGGAAATGAAACTAGTTTAGTCTTTTTCAGTGCAATTTGTGGTATACAGTGTTATATACCGCATACAGTTTTGTTTACATGGCAATATAAGACCTGGAACTGAAACTAGTTTAGTCTTTTTCAGTGCTTTTAAAAAAAAATGTTTTTTGTATTTTTAGGCTATGTAACTTCATATATATATATATTTATTTTTTACCCACTTGAAGTTGTTTAGAGTTGAATAGTAGTAAATAAATAAGAGGCCATTAACTCACACAACATTTAGTCGACGTCTTGTGATATTGAAAGAGCAAAGCACGATGAGCAGAAAGTAAAAAAGAGAGATGTGTCTCAACTCTGATGGTAAAGGAGCTTCGATACACTGATGTCAACCTTAGCTCGACGAGGGGCCGCCATTAACGTGATTGCCTAGTAAACCCACGCAGGATCAGCCCACGCATGCATGCATGCGTCTACCAATGTGCCACGTCCCTCCTGGTTGGAATCACTCCTTTAGAACTTAACTTTTTCAAATTGTTTTTTTTCTCATCAACACCTCCGTTTGTCCAGTCTCCAGCTCCCTGTAGTGTGCCTTCTGGTATGTTTGTAGTGTCCATGCACATAATTATAAACTAAATTTATATAATAGTGTATTTTATTGTATCACCTTACAACTTTTCACATCTTTCAACTCTTATATTATATTTGAACTTTTACATTATTACTTAGTACGAATGCGCTTTTGTATAACCTTTATATAACTTTACCTAGGCTCCAGGTATCTGCAGAACCGAGCCAGCCAAACTGCCTGTTTTAGATATCACAAGTCGCTGAAATAGCTATTGTTAGCTAATGTTTTACTGTGTACACTTGCGACTATAAATAAATCTTATCTTATCTTTTTTTTCTAATCGATGATCGCTTGTCATTTTTAGTGTACTTTTTCCAGTGGTATAATGCTCTGTAATGTCAAAATAAATCTGTTGACTTTACCAGTGAGCATATACTGTTTTTTTTTTACTTTGCACGCAGTGTTGCTGCTTGACGAATGTTACAGACATGAATCCGTGAGGGGGCCACCATTTAATTTCGAGGGGGGGGGCTGGAGTATTTTTGAAATAAATATTTTGGGACTAAATTTTCATGAAAATAAATATTGTCTGAAGGACTAAATAAATATTTAATGGCCCTCAAAAAAAACCTCTTGTTTCACTAGGCATCATTAAATGATTGGTTCGCTCGTCTGCTTAGCCCCTGCATCAATACTAATCCTACTTAAGGATCCAACTTTGTAGACAGAAAAAATAAAAGCTAAGAAAGTGAAAGAAAAATTTTGCTTGAGGCAGAGTGTGAAATAAATAAAATATTGCAGACAGGAGGTGAATAATTTGGCGGCAAAGGGTTAACCCATTACAACGCAGACGTTTTGCATAAACCATGGAGACCCAAAGTCATCAAATATTCATCTCCACGCATAAACTGAAATAAAAATATTGCTTAAGGCAGAATGTGAAAAAACAATTCCTGCAGATAGTGAATTTATTTGTCCAATTAACCCCCCCCCCCCCCCTAGTAATTGAATGGTGGCCCCCTAATTATTATTTTCTGGCAATTCAGCATTCTACACTCATTCTGCTCACGAGAGTTGGCTTATGTCAGCAACTGAGTATAGACTCTCAGCAAACACGAAACGTCATGCCACCGTCCACAACGCTGGCCCAACAATAGGCCAAAATTGTCCCAATGTCTCGTGATTGCTGAGTCATCTCCGTGTGCAATCCCAGGCGATGCCGGGATCTGAGTCATTATCATGTATCCATGGTAGCGGCTATTACACATTACAGTGATCCGGAGATGACAGTGGTAGACCAACACGAAATGTGAGGCGTTCTGAAGGTCGGATTAATGAATAAATTAATTTATTTTTATTTTATTTATTAGGATATTTATTTTGGGTGGACATTATTAGCAGTCAGGCTATGTTCCATATGTTCCCTGTAGCGGTTCTGCCAGTGACGAGAAAACAGGTGCGACAGCCTGCGCGACGAAAATGTAACACTTTTGAAAACGATCACGTTGCATATCGCGCTCCCCTACGCCGTCGCGCCGGTATGTTTAGGAAATGATCAAATAGTATATATTTGTTAAACCAGCTGGACGTCGGGTGGTGTGTTTCACACTTAACTTGATCGGTTTATAAAACAGATTTAAAACGGCTCTAGTCGTGCTTAGAGCTCTTAGGAAGCAGCGGACTTCATTATTCTGATGGATTGTACTATTTAACACAAATAATGTCAGGTGTTGAATTTCTCGGTCCCGACTGCGTAAAGGGCATATCCCAGCAAACACAAAACATTTGTATAACATTTGTACAATGTCGGTCCAACATCGAAGACGTTGGGCAGACGTTGTACAAATGTTATACAAATGTTTTGTGTTAGCTGGGTACAATGTCGGACCAACGTCGAAGACGTTGAGCAGACGTTGTACAAATATTATACAAATGTTTTGTGTTTGCTGGTTACAGCCAGCGAACACGAGACATTGAGACAATGATGGAGTAATGGTAGTTCAGTGTTGCAGACGGACAGCCAACATGAAACCCCAATTATTTGCGTAAAAATAGCAACAAATTGCTAGTATATTAAGCCTGACCTCGAAAAAGGCAGAGAAATGGAAACTAACAGCATATAATACCGCCGTGCAAAACCAAAAGGCAGTAGGCTACTTATCTGCTTTGGCTTTGAAGAGCAGAATATTTCTAAGCTAATTTCTTGTAAATTCTTCGTGAAGCGATGGCCGTCACAGTTTTTGTATGTAACTTCGTCATGTGGTAGATACCTCATACCAGATGGACTCTTATGGGGTGATATGTCGTCGACTTGGAATTCAAAGGGTTTATCTACAGAGTGGCGGATAAACCCTTTGAATTCCAAAGGGATGATTTTGGGCTCACGCGTCACGGTTATTCACATTTGTATTGTCTATCCATCACTTGTCACTATTTGATCACAATACGGGATGTAATTTCGTTTTAACCCTTTAAGCGCCAAACACAACTAAAATCGAGTTTAAATGTTATAATTCACATTTTATTAAATGTGAAACATGTTTTCACAAAAAAAATATTTTAAAGCATTTTGACCTCATTTTGACAGACGTATATAATTTTCACCCACTTTCACCCAATTTGATGATCCGCGCCCGTGGTGTATGCTAAGGGTCCAATCCAGAAAAAGGGGTCCGAATTTAATTCGGTTGCCCCTCAATTATTTTTTATTGAGGCGTAAAGCAATTTTTTTTCTCCACAGCTAATAAAAGGGGGGTTTATTATGCGTCAAACAGCAGAATTGATCGATTTTTTGGACAATAGTTTTTCCAAAGGTTCAGGACTCCCCCCCCCCCCCCGATCCGCTGGCTGGATCCGCCACTGATACCACATTTCATTCGGTAAACTTTATGCAATATATGCCATGTGGTGTGTAAGGGGGACGTGGGGGTCGAAGGGTTTTATCATGTTCTCCCGCAGACCCCAAAGGTATAAATGAATCTCAGCCTGTGTAATGAGACCCAATGTCGGTTGAACTTTGAGCCACCGTCTGCGACGCTGGCCCAGCGTTCAACCGGCATTAGGTCAATGTCTGGCGTTTTCTGCGGTTTATTTTCTGGAAAGTGGCTTATCAGACGGCGGTTTCCATGGTTACCTATATTTAGATAGCGTAGTGTGTGGTGTTGGACCATGCGGATCAGTTACCATGGCAACTATACCGTGCAAAGCCATAAGGAAGTATCTGTTCACTTTACAAGTAAGCAGATACTGTCTTTTGACTTTGCCGAGCAGACATGTAGATAAGTTAGGTTTGCCGCCGGTGGTGACACTTTGGCGTCTACAGGTGGTGATTGATAGCCGCCTTACAGGTGGGTGGCACCCTTGCCTCCCTGCGGGGGTCTACCTATGTTAATTTGGTCAAAAGTTCCCGAATCACACCCCTAAGACAAGTAATAATTATGGTGAGTGAAGTGTTCATCATTCATTAATGTAAATAAACGGTTTCAAGGCATTTTCAAAACAAAAACTATGTAACTGGAATGGATGATATATATAGTTTGTGGATTATGCTCGCAATTATTCAAATAATGAAAGTTAAAAGATGTATATTTTCAATAAATAGAAATATTTCTCGTCATTTGAGGTTGGAATTTGCTTCAGTAGGCATACAGGCAGTCAGGCAGGCAGGCAGGCAGGCGGGCTACTGTGACCCACAACTTCAAGTGGGTGAAAATTACCCATATTAATTTTGTCTAATTTGAGACCAAGCATTTGCAAATCTTGATGTTTAAATACACATTTCATTTCCAATAACATTGATTCTATCAGTCATTAAAACGTAATAAAAACGACCGTAGACGCACTTAGCGAGTTAAGGATTAGCCCTTAGAACCACTGGGGGACAGAAGCGTGGATACAGACACATTTGCTAGGGTATATGGCAATGCTCGGACTGTACATCCTCTCTAGAGAGGATGTACAGTGTGCTAGGGTACATAGCAATGCTCGGACTGTACATCCTCTCTAGAGAGGATGTACAGTCCGAGCATTGCTATGTACCCTAGCAAATGTGTCTGTATCCACGCTTCTGTCCCCCAGTGGTCCCTCTAGAGAGGATGTACAGTCCGAGCATTGCTATGTACCCTAGCAAATGTGTCTGTATCCACGCTTCTGTCCTCCAGTGCTTAGAACACTGATGTCCACTACAGTAGACATTCTGCGTTTCTATTGGCACCTGTAAGAACAGTTTTTAAAAGTAAACTGTGCTTTCAATTTTGAAACACTGATATTGTTGGACCCAAATTTAACAAATAACACAAATTTTCAGTCACTTGAAGTTGTGGATCGCGGTAGCGAGACACAACTTCAAGTGACTGAAAATTTCAATTGAATAGGGCAGTGCTCCAAGGGTTAATCCTGATGAATTGTTATGTTTCTTTTTTTTGATTCCTTCAACCCTTACAGCTCCGGGATCGACTTTAGACGTCTGTAGACGTCATATTCTGACGTATAAAGTCAGCACTGTAGTTGTTTTGGTGTTGGGCCAACGTCGAACACGATGGGGCAACATGAGAGCAGCGTTGGTCCAGCGTCTCGTTTCTGCTAAGTAGCTTGTCAGTTAACCAGGGGTCTGGCCGGACGAATGGTTGCCAACTGGTGGCTTCGTCACTCTACGAAGCGCCAGCATGTATTCGTACGGAAGCTCATTAGAGTAAGCTTGTCAGCACTGGTGACCCAATCAGCAGAGTTAGCTATACTTCCAACTTGTTATTCTACAGACCTCTGTTTCAGTGCTGCGCCAACGTTTCGAACATTGGCCCAGCAACTGACAAACTATTTCACGTTTTAATACGTACACATTTTTATATAAAAAGTTGGTGTACTAGGTACGTTTACACGTTTGAACATGTCAATATATTTTATAAATTATTTTTGTGTAATAGGTGCAGCAGGTTTCAGCTCATAGATGTTTATAAAAGAAAAAATATATATAATATTTCGAGCCGGTGTTATGTTAAAATTCCGCTGCTCCAGTGCTGCGCTAACGTCTCACGCGTTGGCCCAGCATTAAAGCAGCGTTGAACCAACGGTGGTTTTCAGTATTTCACGTTTGCATACACCTGCTATATTGTTCAACTGGCGAACACGAGACGTTGCGCCGGTGCTGGTGGAAAGACGGACCGACATCGTAGACGTTGGACCGTCGCTTTGCCAGGGCCGGGTCGATGAGGTGTATTCGCTGGAGCATCACCATTGTACATTGATATGCCTAAACATTCTCACCCCTCGTTTTCACACCTCATTTTCATGCATACTTATTATTATATATACTGACTAATAAGCCTAATGGGCTGGGTACTCAATGAAACTGATTATATGTGTTGTTTTGCTTTATTTTGCACTTGTCAGTATAATAAACTAATTGAACTGAGGAGTAAAACAATTGATAATGGCCGTAGACCCATAACATAGTTCTCGATGAATAACTTTGAATTTTCTAATAGTTTATGTATTAGCCGTCAAGAAAAACGAGGGTGTCACTCTGGGAAGAGGTACATATTCTTTTATTGGCATTATATTCCAAAATGGCCTTTTTTGGCTCTCCAAAATGGCCTTAAGGTAACACTTTCGCCTCCAAACACACAGACACTGAAGAATGCTGTGACGAATATTTTCATGAAACCGTTTCAGCCCTTCCCTCTCAGAATATACTCTCTACATTTGCACAACTAGTGTATATCTGCAGAGTCGACTTTACTTAACCCTTTGAAGCCTGAATTTACCATTCTCATCTTCACCCACTACAAGCCGCGAATTGCTGCCGCAATTCTCGACTTGTAGTGGATGAAGATGACTTGCTGTGGTTTGAAAATTAAAGAAAATTACCACGTATTGGTAAACCAGTTTCATGGAAATTTTCGTTCTAAAACCCTTAGTTGTAAGAAAATTAGGTTTGTTTTCAGGGAAGTAAAATGATGCTTTGATGCATCGTGGGGGCTTAAAGGGTCAATTGTATCTCACGCCCAGAATAGGGTATGTAATCATAAAGCGCTAAGCACAACTCAGTCGTTTTTTAACCCTTTAACCGCCGGTGCCGTCCATATTCGTTTTTCACATTTTATATTAACACATTACATATCAGCTTTTAAACCTGTTAAAGATAAAAAAGTGACATTAATCAGCAAGATTTGAATTTTTTTACCTCCATTTTGTCAAATCTGAATAATTTTAACTCACTTGAAGTTGTGGATCGCGTCAGCGAGACACAACTTCAAGTGGGTGAAAATTCCAATTGAATAATTTGGCGGTGAAAGGGTTAATCCGTTTTATTACCTGTTTAAATCGCAGTAATTGAGAACGAAATGAGCGTTTAAACATCAAGATTTGCAAATATTTTATTTGCCATCCACTTCAAGTCATCTTTAGCCACTGCAAGTCGAGAAATGTGATGGACGGACAGACTGATGAAGGTACGGACGGATGAAGGGACGGACGCCGGCCATACATACCGAGCTTTAAAAATGTCCATAGGGATATTCATACATTAAATTGCAGTTCTATGAGACTCAATAGCCTTGACCTGCACTATTTTCACCTAGCAACCTAATACAATGAAGTATGTCGAAGGGGATATAACATAGTTTTAACGAGTAGCCATTCAAAAGGGTTTCAGGTGACGTCATGCGTTCCACTGAATACCTTTTATAAACGACATGTGAAAGATAAAAAACATAGTAATAGTGACGATTAATTATTTTTAGGAAGACGATATGCCATTTATATAGGCATTACACTGGCACACATTACATGCTGTGAGACGTATGAATAACCCGCGGGCACGAGAGTCACGACACGTTGAACAAATACTGGTTTAATGTTGGCACATCGTCTACAACGCTGGCTAGACATTAAGCCAGCACTGTATAAACATCTGATGTCCGAGGTGAATGCAGTGTTTTTACTTGGAGATAAATTCACACCATTTTCAATGACGACCTAGCATTTTTGCCGCAGCAGTGTAATTTGACCTATAGCATATACTTAAACGCTGAACCGTTGTATTAGCTGTTTACCATGTTGAAATCGCAGTTATTGGGAATGAAATGGGCATTTAAAGAGCACGATTTGAAAATATCTGGTCCCTGTTTAAGCAAATATTTATGATTTTCACCCACTTGAAGTTGGGTCGCGTTAGCGAGACACAACTTCAAGTGGGTGAAAAATTAAATTGTTTAATTTGGCTCTTTAAGAGCCAACATTATTCCAAACCAAAGTCAATTTACAGTGTAAATGCACAAAGGTCATATTGTAATTGATCTTTCATTTTAGCCGCAAGTACCAGTATTAGTAAAGTAATCATTCCAAATAAAATTGCTACACACTTTTCGCAAATCGACAAAAATATGTCCAACATTTTTAATGCGCTATCAATTTTGATGTTTTGCTTGCATGGCAAGGTCCGATTTTTTTATTCGGATCTTAGTAATATGTATATTTATTTGGACTTAACACGGGAAGTGTTAATGATTAATGTTCTTAGTAATTCACCGTGAATATTGTTAATTACCCGTACACAATCGCGTACACTCGCGATTGTACTTTAGCCATTCATAAAGAATTAATGCCGTTGAACACTTCACAGGCCGGATGCCGACGAGCTGTGTAATTATTTGTCAATAGTCATTACCAGGGTTGTTTTTCTATTGTGTTTACTGGGCATTCTCTGAAATAAGGCCGTCTTGATTCAATTCAGACAGCATTATTAGATTTGACCTAGGTGCCCAGACCATTGTTCTGACTGTCTAATGAGCTCTATCTGGAAGCAACAAATAAGCTGCATTGATCGAGCATCAGTGTAATGTATGTCCAACGCTCTCAACGTTGGCCAATATTTAAACCAGCTTCGAGCCAATGCTGCGTGTTTTTTGGCTAATAATGCTTGGTACCCCTATGTCTGAGAGCAGCTCAGGCACTTGAACAGAGGACCCGCATTGAACACACTGCTCTGTGAGGCGGATCGAAAGAGGGGTCGCCGGCTGTACCCCCTCCATCCAATCTCTTCACGTACTCAAAACAAAAACACGACCACATAAAGCATATGTATTATTATAATTCGCCCTTTTGAAGTTTTATATTTCTAAAAAAATCGTTGTAGACATATAACTTTATAAAAAAGGCGCTTATCTACATCAAAATAATGTTGGTGTATTGATGGTCCAATATCTGCAATGCTGGCCCAACATTAAACCGACATAATACAAATGTATCCTGTTTGTCGGGATATGATACTGACCCAGTATTACTTTTTATGCTGAGCAATACCAGAAATTATATTTTATTCTCTTGATTTGTTTTGGTGGAAGTTAAAAATATATAAGCATTAATATAAACACGATAAATAATTAAATATAACTTAAATATTGTATTGAGAAATTTCAAATTTAACATACATTGCTTAATAATTTACAAAAAAAAAGTTTATATTGTACATACCAAATATTTATTAAGGGCTGGGAAAAATCAAGAATCAAGTTATTGTGATGAAGCACGTCTGACTAGCAACTGTTCATTTTTCTAAATGACACCAGGTTTACTTTTGTCATCAGTTTCTATACGAACACAACCCCTCTTCAATAAATGGGCGTGTCCAAATTTTAACAGTAAACAACACTTAGATTCATGGGATTTTTTTGGAGTTTAAGGGTGGGGTGGGGTAGACACAGGGGAGGGGTTCTGGTAACGACTATGTCCGATAATCAGTTCAGAACACGGTATTATTAGAAAGGAGCCTCTTCGGGCTCCGCCCTTAGAGGCTTCTTTCTAATAATACCGTGTTCTTCACTAATTATCTAATACATAAACTAGAATACCGAGATAGGGTTGCATTATGCGTCACGGCAAACAGCAGACGTTGGCGCAATGTTGGTTTTAAACCAACATTGGGCTATATACTACGCCTCCTGTATGTTCATTGGTGCCCATCTCGCCGCGGTTCTAATGTTGGGCCAGCGTTGCAGACAGTAAATCAACATTAACATAATATTTGGTCACTGTTCTTTTAGCGACGCTGGCCCAACATTGAACCAACAATACGTATTTACTTGTTTGTGACGTGCTGTGATGTGCTGCGAAAACATCACCCTTTAAGAGCTAAACTCTACCTAAGTCGTGTTCAATCTCAATGTGGCGATCGACTTTAAGAGACTACAGACGTCAGATTCTGACGTCTAAGTCGATCTCCGCGCTGTAAGGGTTAAATGAGTGAATATTTGAACGGATCCTTTTACTTAGCGATCAAAGGGTTAAAATGTCAAGCAAACTGAAAACAAGGTTATATAATACCCCCTCCCCATACCTTATTCTATAAAACGCAGTGACGTCACTCGGTGAAAACAAGGTTATATAATACCCCCTCCCCCATACCTTATTCTGTGGAACGCAGTGACATCACTCGGTGAAAAAAAGGTTATATAATATCCCCTCCCCATACCTTATTCTGTGAAACGCAGTGACGTCACTCGGTGAAAACAAGGTTATATAATACCCCCTCCCCCATACCTTATTCTGTGAAACGCAGTGACGTCACTCGGTGAAAAAAAGGTTATATAATACCCCCTCCCCCATACCTTATTCTGTGGAACGCAGTGACATCACTCGGTGAAAAAAAGGTTATATAATATCCCCTCCCCATACCTTATTCTGTGAAACGCGGTGACGTCACTCGGTGAAAACAAGGTTATATAATATCCCCTCCCCATACCTTATTCTGTGAAACGCAGTGACGTCACGCGGTGAAAACAAGGTTATATAATACCACCTCCCCCATACCTTATTCTGTGAAACGCAGTGACGTCACTCGGTGAAAACAAGGTTATATAATACCCCCTCCCCCGTACCTTATTCTGTGAAACGCAGTGACGTCACTCGGTGAAAACAAGGTTATATAATACCCCCTCCCCATACCTTATTCTATAAAACGCAGTGACGTCACTCGGTGAAAACAAGGTTATATAATACCCCCTCCCCCATACCTTATTCTGTGGAACGCAGTGACATCACTCGGTGAAAAAAAGGTTATATAATATCCCCTCCCCATACCTTATTCTGTGAAACGCAGTGACGTCACTCGGTGAAAACAAGGTTATATAATATCCCCTCCCCATACCTTATTCTGTGAAATGCAGTGACGTCACTCGGTGAAAACAAGGTTATATAATACCCCCTCCCCATACCTTATTCTATAAAACGCAGTGACGTCACTCGGTGAAAACAAGGTTATATAATACCCCCTCCCCCATACCTTATTCTGTGAAACGCAGTGAAGTCACTCGGTGAAAACAAGGTTATATAATACCCCCTCCCCATACCTTATTCTATAAAACGCAGTGCCGTCACTCGGTGAAAACAAGGTTATATAATATCCCCTCCCCATACCTTATTCTGTGAAACGCAGTGACGTCACTCGGTGAAAACAAGGTTATATAATACCCCCTCCCCCATACCTTATTCTGTGAAACGCAGTGACGTCACTCGGTGAAAAAAAGGTTATATAATACCCCCTCCCCCATACCTTATTCTGTGGAACGCAGTGACATCACTCGGTGAAAAAAAGGTTATATAATATCCCCTCCCCATACCTTATTCTGTGAAACGCAGTGACGTCACTCGGTGAAAACAAGGTTATATAATATCCCCTCCCCATACCTTATTCTGTGAAACGCAGTGACGTCACGCGGTGAAAACAAGGTTATATAATACCCCCTCCCCCATACCTTATTCTGTGAAACGCAGTGACGTCACTCGGTGAAAACAAGGTTATATAATACCCCCTCCCCCATACCTTATTCTGTGAAACGCAGTGACGTCACTCGGTGAAAACAAGGCTATATAATACCCCCTCCCCCATACCTTATTCTATAAAACGCAGTGACGTCACTCGGTGAAAACAAGGTTATATGATACCCCCTCCCCCATACCTTATTCTGTGAAACGCAGTGACGTCACTCGGTGAAAACAAGGTTATATAATACCCCCTCCCCCATACCTTATTATGTGAAACGCGGTGAAGTCACTCGGTGAAAATACACAGAATAAGGTGAATGAGGGAAATCACAGATTTCCATGCCCGCGATTGCCCTGTCATCACCATTGTCCGGTCATCACACTCTCATGTGATCATTCTATATAGCATATTTCACAAGTAGCTATTATGTGGCCAAATTATGTAAGAAATCTTCTACTGCCACTACTACTACTACTACTACTGCTACTGCTGCTGCTGCTACTGTTACTGCTACTGCTACTACTATTTATGTCGGATATGCAATTTTTATTTCTTTGCCACGTATATTAATATGCTTAGTTAAAATACTTATAGTTTATCCATTTTATTATTTTTTTGAACAGATCCAGTGTTTGTTCTGCTACTGCTACTGCTACTACTACTACCACTACTACCACTACTGCAACTACTGCTACTACTACTACTACTACTACTACTACTACTACTACTACTACTACTACTAAAATTAATACTATCACTACTACTACTGCTGTAGCCGTGGACGAGCCCCGCATAGTAAACACTGGTAAAGGTCTGGTCGTGGATTACTGTATTCGTTTGACCTGGGAAAATCATTGTTTTTCAACATGACGTGACTAAGAGTGATCTCGACCCCAAGCTCCGAGAAATGCCCATAACTTTTTAATGACGTTGAGTCAAATAAGTTGGGCATGCGATCATGATATAGCTGAACTGTTAATGATTCTAATCAACCTATTATCAACCTGACTATCGAGGCCAAGTCTCAGATATTACCGTCCAAAGAAAAATCCCACGATTTTGATTGGGCGCAATCTGGGGCTAAAACCTCCAAGTTCAAGTTTTGTTTCAACCACGTTAGGGTTACTGCTGCTTGTGCCGCTGCAACTACTACTACTACTACTACTACTACTACTACTACTACTATTACTACTACTACTACACCACTACTACAACTACTACCACTACTACTACTACTACTACTACTACTACTACTACTACTACTACTACTACTACACCACTACTACTACTCTTATTACTACTACTACTCATTTGTCCACGCTTTTCAGCTATCACACCCATACACTGTCGCCTTGATGGCTTGAACTATCGGCGCATATCTATATTATGGAGCAATTCACTCCTGATATCTACCCGTTAATAAATAAAAATAATAATGTGGTTTGTGTTTACGATCAACATAATATTTTATATTATTTTTATGGACATAGCATACTGATACTGGTTTCTATAAGTCAATACATATCGATATTATTCTCACATGCGGTATAAGAATTTTTTGTCTTGAGTTACGCAGTCGTAAAACAGTCGTTTTTCACTTATAAGTGCATGCACGTTTATGCGCGGGGATACGGTACTACTACTACTTTTACTACTACTACTAGTACTACTACCGCTGCTGCTACTACTACTACTACTATAGTCAGGAAGAATATGCTTCATATGGCCCAACAGGTGGAAGTGGAGTACAGACTTTTTCTGATGATTGATTTGAGTTTATATAGGTCCCAACCAACATTTTCCGGAGGGTGTGTAAAATTTTATTCATTGGCATTTTTTAAAATCCAAGATGGCCGCCACGACTCATAAATATCATACAAATGGTCATAACTCCCCAAATATTGGGGCTAGAGACACAATGTTTGGCTCTATACCCAGGTTTTTATGCCCAATGAATCTATGGGATGGGTTATTCTTGTGATTTGACTATTCTATAAATATTAAAATTCAATATGGCCGCCAATCTTCCAAAACCGAGCAATTGCATATTTTCTTGTGATAGACCTGCATTCGGCTTGGGGAATACCACATACCTTCTTTCTTAGCTTCCCAAGCCATAGCTGTTCAAAGAGCAGTGGAGAATGACTTCGTCTTCCTACAGGACATACATACCGAACCAAAATGTCATGAATACAATGAGTTCAATACTAGACTATGTAGGAAAGCCGGCATGCTTCCTCAATACAAGACTGACGTTGCTTTCCTACCACTTATTGACCACCCCCCTGCTCACCATGACACCATTAAGACTGCAATAGATAAGGGGTTGACACTTATGAGAGCAGCAGGTGACGATATGCTTATCTTCACGGCTGACCAGCAACTTTACAAAATCGTCAAAGACATAATGTTCTATCAATCCACCTATTTTGAATCTGTAATACCAGTGCTTGGTGGAATGCATATGGTCATGAATGTTATTCATGCCACAGCTGTCATCATGGCTGGCAGTGAAATGAACGAAATTCTAGTCGGAACATTTGGAAGTGTAGAGAAAATGTTGAGTGGCAAGAAGTACCCACAAAAACTTCAGAGCCATCAGAATGCTAGAAGAGGAGATGATCCAGTGTATACTTGAAGGAGTTGACTCGTTTCCCCATCTCATCATAGTGCTGGATGCTCGAGCTACAAAATTGTGGTCTGACAATTTGGTAAGGACAGTCATCATCATGATGATCTTTTCGGGTGCAGGACACGAAGGCGACTGGGCTCTTCACCTCTATGCTGCAGAAGCCATGCTGCCTTATAAATTTCCGTGCAGCTGGCTGCCACACGCTATGCTGCATACTATGGCCATCAGATGAAAGGCCTCAATCCAGAGATGATGAAGAAATTAAAGCATGGTGCATTTGTTCGTCACATCCCAGGCATCTATAACGCAACTTGGACAGACATGTTTATAGGAACAACGTACATGCGGCTTGGACACGGACCAGCTGGAGCTGTTGGAGTAGCTACAGACTACCAACAGATGGTGAAGTGGGCCCTTAGTGGAGAAGTATCTCAAAATGTTCGAGCTATGAGCAATGCTACAGAGAATACTTTCCATACTCACCATAAGGAAGATGCTAATGGTCGAATCAAGGCACGCCAGGAGGATCATCTGAGCCTTCGTAACACCCTGGATGTCTTTATTAACCCCTTCGATAACGAATCTCATCCAGATGGTGCACTGATAAACATTATGACAGGACAAATTGTTCACCCTGATATGAATGCTAATAATGCCCTTGTTATTGGACAACTGGCAATTACAGACTTCAAAGAGTGGTCGGCCAGGAACATTCTATGAACCTTTAAGCAAACTATTTGCTCCAATGGATGTGAAAAAAAGCATGTGTCAGTTAGTATGGAGCGTGTCTATGATCAGGAACTTATTTATGCACGTGTTATTGGTCTACTTGCCAGTTCACGTGACATAAACTTCGATGATGAATTGGGCGGGGGCCCTAGGGTAGTGGTTAGCACTGCTGCCTTTCACGCCAGAGTTCGGGGCTCGGTTCCCGGACTCGGCGGTTTGAAAGAAACAAAAATGTTTCTTCCCCATCCACGTGTGAAAGTCAGTATTGCGGGGAGCCTCCGTGACCGAGAGGTAGCGTGCTCGGCCTCAGACCGCCAGGGCTCGAATTTCGAATCCTGTGTCTGGAGGACAGTGTCATCTCAATCATCTCACCATCCTCAGGAGGTTCTCCTGGCCCAGTTCAGCCTATATGTGCACAAAGGTGGCCTAAAGCCCGATTCATTTCATTTCGATGATGAATTGGCATGTGAGTTAGCTGCATATCCTCTATCGATGTTCAATCCAGACGGGGAAATAAAAATCTCAAAGTTCAAATCTACCTTGCAACAAAAACTCCAAGTGACTATCAGAACGCAATTGCTCTGTACAGAACACCATAATATAGGAGCATTACTCCGGGTCATCAGCTGGCCACTTGACGAGCTTCATGTGTATGTTGATGCCTTTAAGAAGTTTGTCTTTCAAGCTCTTTAAAGGGCTTGTGTTTGACAGATTTTCCCAACAGCATCAAAACTTCACGAGGATGCAGTGAGCTGGGTCAAGTCGCGCACACAAGCTGACGCCAGAAATGCCAGCTCCCGCTAAGGAACAAGTTCTTACTAACACTAAAAATCCAGTTGAATGACATGCTTGCCGAGGGACTTCTTGATTCACATTTTCACAACAATGCAACACAAAAGCACTCTATGGTTATTGCTGGTGTATGTGATGTGCCTGTGGAGATAGACCGTGGTGTGAGGATTGACCAACATGATCTCTGTTCCTCACACGAGGAGGCTGATATTCACATAACACAACATGCTATCGCTTTAAGACTCTTGGGCAAGTCAGTTAATGTCGTGTTTGATAACAAAGATGTGTTTGTGCTTCTTGTTCACTTTTACAATAGTCAGTTTAAAGCTAGCAACCCCCCCCCCCCCCAATTTTCATGTCATCACCAGTGAAAGAACGAGCAGTGTTCGATATTCCTGCCACTGCAGAAGCACACCGTGACATAGCAGGTGATCTTCTGGCGATTCATGGACTCTCTGGTGCAGACAATACAGCCTCGTTACATGACATAGGCAAGGGAACTGTTTTAGAGATTTCCAAGAAGGGAGGGTTACCTTTATTTAATATTGGTGATGTGGCGGCAGATATAAAATCTGGTGAGGCTCAGGCTACTGCATTCACATGCGCACATATGGCAAGTCAACACAGTAACTGCACATCAATGACAGAATGTAAAGTAAAGGTATGGCGTTCTAAGACCGGAAGAAGTGGGGCATCATCAGTAAAACTATGTTCCCTTCCACCTACCATTGCTGCATTTATTCAAAATTTTATATGACTAATATCCATAAATTATATGACTAATATCCATAAATCCCGCAGCAACTGATTAAACATAGCATTTCATTGTTTTTATTAAAATAAAGCAGCGTTGAATTTGTTTATTGTGTTTGTAGTTGGTGCAAATGTACATACTAATCACAGATCGATCATATCTCTGCCGAAGAAGTAATATTTAATTTTGGTTCCACATTTGCACTCATTTATCATGATTGCTCATTATCTCATGTTTTTAATTTAATGGTGAATGAAATAAATTCTGCAATTCTGTAAAAAAAACATTGGTACAGAAACCAAATTTGTGTTTCTGGGCTACACTTATCGTGCTTTTAGTAATTTGTGGTGGCCATTTTGGATTTTTATGCTTTATACAATGGTAAAAACACACAAATAACCCTCCCAGTACACTCCCTGTGTAACAAAACCTGGGTATAGAGCCAAAAATTGTGTCTCTAGCACAAATACTTGGAGAGTTATGACCATTTTAATGACAATAGTGGGTCATGGCGGCCATTTTGGATTTAAAAAAATGCCAATGGATAAAATTTTACACACCCTCTGAAAAATGTTTCCTGGGACCACAGAGAACTGATATCAATCGACAAAAAAAGTCTGTACTACCTTTCCACCTGAAGTGAGATTTCTTCCTGACTACTACTGCTACTACTACTACTACTACTCCTACTACTACTACTACTACTCATTTGTACACGCTTTTCAGCTGTCACACCCATACACTGTCGCCTTGATGGCTTGAACTGTCAGCGCATATCTATATTATGGAGCAATTCACTATTGATATCTACCCGCTAATAAATAAAAATAATAATGTGTTTTGTGTTTACGATGAACATAATATTTATTATTATTATTATCGACATAGCATACTGATACTGGTTTCTATAAGTCAATACATATCGATATTATTCTCACATGCCGTATACTAATTTTATGTCTTGAGTTACACAGTGGTACGTGTAGTAATTTTCGATTATAAGTGCATGCACGTAGTATTCGAATATAAGTGCATGCACTTATAGACGAACAAGAATATTTTTCGGGCCATGCCTAGAACAGTCGTTTTTCACTTATAAGTGCATGCACGTTTATGCGTGGGGATACGGTACTACTACTACTTTTACTACTACTACTATTACTACTGCTGCTACTACTACTACTACTACTACTACTACTACTACTACTACTACTACTACTACTACTACTACTACTACTACAACACCACTACTACTACTTCTACTACTACTACTACTATTACTACTAATACTACTACTACTACTACTACTACTACTACACCACTACTACTACTACTACTACCGTATCCCTGCGCATTAACGTACATGCACTTATATTTGAAGATGCACTTAGTTTTCGAAAATAAGTGCGTGCACCTATATTCGAACATAAAAATAAATTTCAAATTTCTTAAAATTCAATAAAATAATTAATTATTTAATTTATTCCTATCCAAAGTGAACTAAGCTAACGCTAGTAATTACTGGTAATCACTGACTGTTTCTTTGAAGTTAACTTGAGGGAGTGACTTTAGCCAATAGTTGTTGACAGTACCTGAACTGTCATATCACACCTCATTTGTCCACGCTTTTCAGCTATCACACTCATACACTGTCGTCTTGATGGCTTGAACTGTCGGCGCATATCTATATTATGGAGCAATTCACTATTGATATTTACCCATTAATAAATAAAAATAATAATGTGTTTTGTGCTTACGATGAACATAATATTTATTATTATTATTATGGACAAAGCATACTGATACTGGTTTCTATAAGTCAATACATATCGATATTATTCTCACATGCTGTATAATAATTTTATGTCTTGAGTTACACAGTGGTACGTGTAGTAATTTTCGATTATAAGTGCATGCACGTAGTATTCGAATATAAGTGCATGCACTTATAGACGAACAAGAATATTTTTCGGGCCATGCCTAGAACAGTCGTTTTTCACTTATAAGTGCATGCACGTTTATGCGTGGGGATACGGTACTACTACTACTTTTACTACTACTACTACTACTACTACTACTGCTGCTACTACTACTACTACTACTACTACTACTACTACTACTACTACACCACTACTACTACTTCTACTACTACTACTACTATTACTACTACTACTACTACTACTACTACTACTACTACTACTACTACTACACCACTACTACTACTACTACTACCGTATCCCTGCGCATTAACGTACATGCACTTATATTTGAAGATGCACTTAGTTTTCGAAAATAAGTGCGTGCACCTATATTCGAACATAAAAATAAATTTCAAATTTCTTAAAATTCAAAAAAATATTTAATTATTTGATTTATTCCTATCCAAAGTGAACTAAGCTAACGCTAGTAATTACTGGTAATCACTGACTGTTTCTTTGAAGTTAACTTGAGGGAGTGACTTTAGCCAATAGTTGTTGACAGTACCTGAACTGTCATATCACACCTCATTTGTCCACGCTTTTCAGCTATCACACTCATACACTGTCGTCTTGATGGCTTGAACTGTCGGCGCATATCTATATTATGGAGCAATTCACTATTGATATCTACCCGTTAATAAATAAAAATAATAATGTGTTTTGTGCTTACGATGAACATAATATTTATTATTATTATTATGGACATAGCATACTGATACTGGTTTCTATAAGTCAATACATATCGATATTATTCTCACATGCCGTATAATAATTTTATGTCTTGAGTTACACAGTGGTACGTGTAGTAATTTTCGATTATAAGTGCATGCACGTAGTATTCGAATATCAGTGCATGCACTGATAGACGAACAAGAATATTTTTCGAGCCATGCCTAAAACAGTCGTTTTTCACTTATAAGGGACAACCACTACTAACCTACTACTAGTAGCAGTATTACATGTACTACTACTACTACTACTACTACTGCTACTGCTACTACTACTACTACTACTACTACTACTATTTATGTTAGATATGCAATTATTATTTCTTTGCCACGTATATTAATATGCTTAGTTAAAATACTTATAGTTTATCCATTTTATTAATTTTTTGTACAGATCCAGTGTTTGTTTCGTGGTGGTTTAATTATGTCACAAAGGCTCATTTTGTCCAGCTTTGTCCATCCGAAGCATGGGTTAAAGCTAGGCTAATAGCATAATGTAGTAGGCCCCACTCAAAACCACGGCACGTTTTGCCAATGCTGTTTTAATATTGTGCCACCGTCTGCGACGCTGGCCCAACTTTAAAACAACATCGGATGAACGTCGAGTACACAGTTGTATTAAAAGGTGTATGTATTTACAATTTCACGCAGTAAAATTCTGTCAGTGCATGAACCACATGGTGGAGACGGAGGTCACTCGGCAATTGAACGCTCTGAATGAACCATTCTAATAATGTTGGATGGTCAATCAATGGTCAGTAGTCTGTTAACCTGGCTGTGTTATACGGGTCATATGTCCTCTTACCGGCCCACCTGACCACAGACCACTGCTCCATGATATAATCGTGTGTCCCTTTCTCAGGTGAACATCCCTTTCTTGGCACAAAACAGGAGTCACTTGATGGGTTCCCAATTGAAATTCTTTCAGTGCGGGGATCGTCTTTAGACGTCAGAATCTGACGTCTAAAGACGGTCCCCGCACTGAAACAATTAAAAAAATTATAATGGTCGTACACCTATAACATAGGTATTCAAATGAAGCGGAAAGAGCTAACTAAGACATTTATGATGATTTCAAATTGAAAAAATGGTTTATACAAACATACTTCAGCGTTGTAAGGGGTACATTGTGACAAGGTTAGTTATACGAATGTGATGATCAATAATTTATCCAACAGGTATTATAGATTGCTGAATAACATTATTTTCATATTCCCCCAACATCCTTGGAAATATGGGATATGATATGAAACATGGTGTTGCATATTTTCGAAGATAGACCACTTGGCAAGTTATACAATTCTTGTTTCACGATAGTAAAGATGAAATGAGACCTGTCACTTTTATATTGTATTACATGCTATTCAAAAAATTTAAATAACAACCAAATAAATTGAAAAAAGGCTACTCCCAGCTATTCTGGTGAAACAGTCCGTAGTTACGAACTCAACATTACAAAGCGTTTGGCCAATGTTTAGTTTGTTGCAAATTGTATGTCAAGTGTTGAAAAGGCTATCAGTTTACGCAGAATTCAAATATCTGCTGGATAAAATATTAATCATATCGTTTTCACAAGTACATACAGTAACTTTCTCGCATTAACTCGTTTTAACTGAGAATATATCAAATGACACGACGTGGTGCGAAGAAAGGGATGTCAACCTGATAACGGGACAGACTATTTCAGGATGTGACTGTAACATTCAGGTGACTGGTGTGGGCGCACTGTGGACGGCCTTGGGCTGGCCTTGGTCCAGTCCAACTGACCATGCCATCATTTCCACACGTGGCGATTAGTGTGCTACTGCCAACTAAACACAAAACTCATTTCAACGTCGGTGCAACTTTGGGCCGTCGGCGCAGACGACGGCACAAAGTTGCACCGATGTTTATCAGAGGGGATTTTAATACAGATGTTGCATACGTTGCGCCGACGTTTATCACCTGATTTCTCGTCTCTTGTTTCATATCGATACAGGCCTCTATTCACTGGCAGGTGCACCGAAAAGGACAATAGCAAATTGTGATTGATAATAATTAAACTATTTGTGATGTTAATACTGCAATTACACGCGTATACAGTGAAAAGCGAGGGTCATAGCACGGAACCTTGTGTCAGCCTGGCTCAGCGAGATAATTGCTCCATCTGATAGACAAATAAGGTATGTTAACCCTTTCGCCGCTAGTTACGACAATAATCGCTCCTTATCTGTTTTATGAGCCGATCAAATCACCGATATCAAAAATGAAATGTGTGTTTTAACATCACGATTTGCAAATGTTTTGTCT
The DNA here is from genome assembly GCA_964017125.1 of Flabesymbios commensalis. Lineage (NCBI taxonomy): Eukaryota > Metazoa > Annelida > Polychaeta > Terebellida > Flabelligeridae > Flabesymbios > Flabesymbios commensalis. The sequence continues at coordinate 15,355,887 of OZ024909.1, forward strand.
CAAATTAAGCGACTGTGAGTAATTTTCACCCACATGTATTTGTGGGTCGCGGTAGCGAGACGCAACTTCAAGTGGGTGGATATTTAAATTATCTGACGCTTTGGAGGTTAACCCAATCTTAACCATTGTGCAGGCGAATTGTTTGTGTCTCGTTACCCTACATTTAAAGCTGGAGACTGTTGACGCAATTTTACATCCCTGAAAACACAGTTAATTTTCCTACAACTAGGGGTTTTAAAATGCAAATTTCCATGAAACTGGTTTACCAATACATAGCAATTTTCCTTAATTTTTCACCCACATCAAATCATCTCCATCCACTACAAGTGTCGCAATTCTCGGCTTGTAGTGGATGATAATGACAGTAACTCAGGCTTGAAAGGGTTAAAAGATTTATATTTAATTTTTTATATTAAATTACTTGATTAACTCCACAAATCACTTTATTACTATTTCCGTGACATCTCTTTTGCACTGAGACATGTTTGCAAGCGTGTGTACCATTTAACGTTCCAGGGTGGGAAAACGTCTTTAGACGTCCTAACCTGACGTCTGTAGACGTCACACTATGACGTCTACAGACGGTAGACGTCTAGACGGTCTCCGCACTGAACAAATTATAAAATGTACAATGGCCGTAGACCCACAACATAAGTATTCAAATGAAACGGAAAGAGTTAGCTAAGCCATTTATGATGATTTCAAAGTAAATTGACCCTTGGGTCTCCATCGTTTATACAAAAATAGTTCAGCGTTGTAACTTGGGTGTTTATTTATATTGAGTGGTTGAATAGAAATGATTGTATCAGTGCTTAGCCCTTTAAGCGCTGAATATTCTATTAAAAATCATGCAGACCGAAGGGGTTTATTTCAATTTGAAATCATCATAAATGTCTTAGTTCTTTCTGATTCATTTAAATACCTATATTATGGGTCTACGATCACTAGCAATATTTTTACTCTTAGAGTGCGGTGATCGACTTTAGACGTCAGAATCTGACGTCTACAGACGTCAGATTCTGACGACTAAAGTCGATCACCGCGCTGTAAAGATTAAAGGGTTCATGCTGACGATTATATAGTTTAATTCACTTTAATCGTTATTTTCGCTGATTTGTCCAGTCAATCTTCAAACTATTTACAAATATTTGTAATCATGAATACCAACATTGGTCCAGTACTGGCCAAATGTCCTGCGCTTTTTGAGTGGATCCCCAGCTAGCACGAGGGGCTAAGCCAATGTTGTTTCAATGTTGGGCCAACGTCGCAGACGGTGGACCAGTATTGAAATCACATTGGTTTGCTGAGACACGACCGTCCACTAAACACCAATACAGACCTTAACCCAACTTTACATCAACACTGGTTCAAAATTTCACTGACTATGTCGCCCCAGGAAAGTAATATAGATTGCTTCGAATGCGGCCCGGCATTTGACCAACACTGAGCCAATATGTTGTATTTGCCGTGTCCTTGGTCACACTTTCACCTGGTTCGAGTTCAGTGAACCCCCTTCAGCCTACGGCATGATTATTTCCGTGCCCGGAAAATCAATCAATTTGGCCAAGCCGGCATGGCGAGAATTCTGTATGGATACTTTTGCACATAATATAATAGTGTTCCGTTTTTCACTGGTAATTGTAAAGTTTAGAAAGACCAACAAAACACAACAACAACTGGCGAAATATGCAGTTACTTAAACCTTTGAGGCACTCAATTGAAAAAAAATATATTTACCTACTTGTTGTGTCTCGCTCGTGTCTTGAAGTTGTGTCTCGCTACCGCGATCCACAACTTCAAGTGGGTTACAAATTGCTCATATTTGTTTCATTTGAGACTAAACATTTGCAGTTCTTGATGTTTAGACGCTCATTTCGTTCTTAATAACAGTGATTTAATCGGCTGATAAAATGGATTAAAAACGAATATAGTCGTGATTAGGGCTTAAAGAGTTAACTTACTACGTGCAAAGACCATGTACAATAAGATGATCGACTTACGGATTTCACCATACAAATGCGTGTAATACATTGTGCAGTTCTGTCCCCTTTTAACGGGAGTTGGAACTATGCTTTAGCAAGTGTATCATCATATAAAACAAGTGATAATTTCACCACTTTAGCCTACAAATAAAAAATAATGTTTTTCTAGGTTTGACAGTTATGACAATATATCTGCAATATTTATTTTTGGAACGAAAGGAACTGCTAATATAGCAGAAAAGTCATGTTATATTAACATACAATTTTAGAGAATAAAATGTCTTTACATAAATAACAGAAGAGCTGTGTACAGAAAGTACACAAATATGTGGGCACAGAACGGGAGGGGAGTGACGATATGTCGTCAAGCATAGCGACCACAAAGGAGATGGGGGGGGGGACAAAACATTGGTAACAACCATAACTTGGCAGACATGTCTTTTGATTCAAACTTGTATTATTTAAAAAAATATATTGCGAACAGAAAAGCAATATTATAAAATTATAATATGTAAGCCTTCTCTCTCGGACCACTGCCATCAATGTCACTGAGGACAGGAGCGTTAGCAGTATATTGATATCTTGAAAACATGACACGTTCATTTTTATGACAAAATTTATTTATAGTTGAATTTTACTTTTTGTTTTTAATTTCTCCTGTAGTTACTGGTAATGTTTTCCCTCAGTACATGGTGTAGCCGAATTGGGACATAAATATGTAATATTAACGTGAAACATTGACAACTTGCACGTGTTTAGTGTCTTTGATAAACGTAATAATTTGATCTCTGTTGTGACTCCTATATATAATTTGTTAAGGTATATTTCCAAAAATTCGTTCATTTGAACCAATTAATTGTATTAAGTTTTGCCGTGGAACAAAAGCCCCACACCTTGAATATTTAAATATTGTTTCCCAGACACAAATGTATGCAATTTATTATTGGCATCGAAATTACTTTACAATGATCACATGCAGATCGCAACACTTTGCGACAAAGATATCCACTGATATATATACAAGAATATTCTCATCCTTAATGGTATTACCCGTTTGTGGCGTGAATGATTTTAGAATTGAAAAAGCTAATTCTGTGACAGAATCGCTCAGATCAGGTGAATCAGCAGTAACTGTAACATGCTTTATATCAACAAAATATTTCTGTTCAGGTATATTCCGAATGATAAACATGACAAATGATCCGTGTCATTAGATTATAATGCATAGTAATATAATGTTTTCCATTGCCCTTATGTTGGTTTTCTTTATCCGTATCTACCCTTGCACACATCGTCACCTGCCAGCAGATACGAGAAGATGAACCAATGATGGGGTAATGCTGGACCAGCATTACAAACCTTGGACCAGCATTACTCTATAATTGAGTCGACGTCTAGTGTTAGCTGGGCGTCACCTGTTGTTTGTAAACAATGAATATGCATACTTGCTTATACTGCGCATCAACCCCTGAGGTACCAAAGGGAAGAAGACAAATAAAAAGTATTGATAACTAGCCAACAAATTATTGGATAAAAAATAGAAGTAAACTTCCGGTAATACTTATTTTTCTGATTTTGATGATGTAAAGTATGTATTGTTTTTAATAGGATCAATGTCATAATTACTCGTCGTAATATGGTGAAAGCATACTTGATAGATGGCAAAAGCATTAGTTCCAACTCCCAATACCGTGGGACAGCACAGAGAGCGATTTCACGTTTTGGGGAGAGTTGCCTGTCTTATTGTACATGGTCTTTGCTACGTGAAAGTACAAATAAAATTAAACATGTTAAACAAGACAATCACACAGCTATAAACTGTAAAAGTAAAGGTTTATAGTCTGATATCAAATCTGAAGATTTTATCCCCTGGTCACTGGACTGTTCATTCATGTGCCATTTCTAATTGAAATTTTCACCCACATGAAGTCGTGTCTCGCTATCGCGACCCACAACGTCAAGTGGGTGAAAATTACTTAAATATAAATCATTTAAATCAAAATATTTGTCAATGTAGCAAAGTTATTGCTCATTTCTAATTCAGCTTTATGTTGGCTTAACCCTTTTAAGCCTGAATTTACCATTGTCATCTTCATCCACTACAAGCCGCGAATTGCTGTCGCAATTCTCGACTTATAGTGGATGAAGATGATTTGAAGTGGATGAAAAATTGCCATGTTTTGGTAAAGCAGTTTTATGAAAATTTTCATTCTAAAACCCTTTGTTGTAGGAAAATTAGGTCTGTTTTCAGGGATGTAAAATGATGCTTTAATGCATCGTGAGGGTTTAAATGGTTAAATGTAAAACAATAAAGGATATAAAACACCGCATTAGACGCGATTAGCACTACAACCCTTATAATGCTGAGATATGTTTGTACAAACCATGGAGACCAAAGGGTTTTTCAAATTGAAATCATCATGGATGTCTTAATTAACTCTTTCTGCTTCATTTGAATGGCTATGTTATTGGACTTTTAGCATTTTAAATACTATTCTGTGAGACTAAATGACCTCGACCTCCTTTGTTTTCACCGAGCTGGCTAATACAATGAAGTATGGGGGAGGGTTCTTATATAGGCTAACCTTGTTTTCACCGAGTGACGTCACTGCGTTTCACAGAATAGACTCAGATCCTGACATCTATTGTCTGTCCCCACGCTAAAAGGGTAAATAATTACACAAAAATCCTCACGACTGTTTGACTGTTTGACTGCCTCAGTGGATAAAGGGTTAAAAAACCATGCATTCAGCCTCGCTAATTAAAATAAATTAGACAAACAATTAAAATGCTAATTTTTAAAAGTGGCACAGGTTTCTTGGGGTGAAAGCTGGAAACATAGCATTTTAAGCTATAATTTGGACATGCTAATTGCATGTGGTTAGGCCTATGCCAGCTGTCAAAATGTAAATGAAATTTTTGTCACTGATTTGTCACACATAAATAGACAATTTAACCCTTTCAGCGTGGGGACCGACTGAAGTCTATAGTCGATCCCCGCACTGAAAGGGTAAAATATTTATATTGGCCATAGACCCATAACATCACCAATATATGTATTTTGTACAGAATGCTTTTTATATAGACACCTGACACCAGATTAATTTAACTTTGCTCATTCATTTTTTGTTCACAATAATTGTATAATGTAATATGTTCTTTAAACGAATACAGATTTAATATTATTATTAAAATAAACGAGATCGAGCTAACTAAGACATTTATGATGATTTCAAAAGGTAAAAAACCGCTATGATGTCCATGGCTTACACAAAAATATCTCAGCGGTGGAGGGGTTATGTGTGATTATCTGTCCAGCTCAGCTCTGGCTGCGACGCAGTAGACAGAGGGTTAATGTGGGAATTAAGCTATAGAGTGGAAAGGGTTAAGCTATTCGGGCCTGAGTCAGTAACCTCATACAAGGTGGAGACATTATTTAACTGGCCCCCATTTAAATTAATGAGCTTCATATCCAATTTCTATTAACCCTTGTAGTATTTAGACGTTTTCAAGCTGATTTAAAATCGAATTAAATGACACTAAGATTGGAAAAAAATAGTTTGTTGAAGGTGAACGTCGGATTATTCTATCTGGGGGATGTCTATTTTTCAGAAATTAAAATATTTTCCGTCATTTGAAGCTGTAAATTGCGTTCGTGGCCCAGCTTCAACCTTTAACCCACTAAATGAGAACGTTGATTTTTTCACCAACTTGAAGTTGTGTCTCGCTACCGCGACCCACAATTTCAAGTGGATGAAAATTACGCACATTTGTTTAATTTGAGATAAAAAATAAATTGCATATATTGACGTTTAAACACTCATTTCTCCCACAATAACAGTGACTTTATCTGCTAATAAAATGGGTGACAAGCGAATATATATATGGTGGTTCTTAGCGCTAGAAGGATTAACATCAGAGTGGGGGACGAGCTCGCGAGCTCTGGTGTGACAGCCAGGATGATAGGGTTAACACAGTCCTCGATAAACCGCTTTATCGCGCGGTAATTTATATTAGGATCGAAACAGAAATGCATGATTTTTACTGAAATATCTGGCGATAAAATGTACCGTGTCCAGTCGAAACATTGGCGACCCGGGCCCATCATTAACCCTTTCAGTGCGGGGCTCAACTTTAGACGTCAGAGTCTGACGTCTGCAGACGATCGATTTCAGACATCAGAATGTGACGCCTCTAGACGTCAGAATCTGACGTCCATAGACGTTCCCCGCTCTGAAAGCGTAAAGCATTTATAATGGCCGTAAATCCATAACATATAGGTATTCTAATGAAGCGGAAAGAGCTAACTAAGACTTTTATGATGATTTTATATCGAAAAAACCCTTTGGTCTCCATTGTTTATATGAAAATATTGCATCGCATTAGGGTTAGACTAAATCGCGCACGGTGTTAATCGTGTGATTTACAGTTATTGCGGATTGATGTGCAGTGTGACCGGGCGTTTAGTTTAGGGTTGAGACGCATCAAGTTACGCCTTGAGGGGCTAGGGCTTGTTGTAGGGAAGATGGGGCTGAACCGGTCAGAGCTGTGAGCCGCGGGACTTAAACGGTCATTGTACAGCAATACGTGTATTATACTACAACAATTCTGCTCTCCCAAAGCCAAGAGACAGTATCTGCTTACTTGTAAAGGGACAGATACTGCCTATTGTTTTTTCAGAGCAGAATACATCAATTGAATACCGCTGCGTTATGCTGATGAGTCATAGCCGCCGAGGTCGCGGATATTAAATGCTGGATTATATTTCCCCAGGTCGCCATCTTCCATTTCTGGCTAACCAGATACCGATTTTAGCTTTGCGCAACGGAGCAGGTATCGCAGATGAAATAAGATGAATGAGGTTTTATGCCACCTTTGTGCACATACAGGCTAAACCTGGCCAGGAGAACCTCCTGGGGTTGGTGAGATTTATGAGATGACACTGTCCTCCAGACACAAGATTCGAAATTCGAGCCCTGGCGGTCTGAGGCCGAGCACGGTCCCCACAATATTGAATCTTTACGAAAGAGCGGGAAAGAAACATTTTGTTTCTTTGGAACTTGAAGTTCAGAGTGGGGTTCGAACCCGCGATCTCCGCCTTTCCAAGCAGGCAGCTTTAGCCACTGCACCAGGACCACCGCCCTAGCAGGTATCGCAAACGTATCGTTTTAAATGTTTATAAATAATTTTATGCAGCTAAACATACTGCTACAAGTCACAAGAAAACACGCGAAGCTGAACCAATGTCTATTTTTGTGTTGGTCCATCGTCTGCGACGCTGGGCCAACATTAAATAGACATTAGCTCGATGTCCCGTGTTTGCTGTGCGAAACAGTAGCAGAGAAATAGCGGACCCTTTCAGCGCGGATTTCGACCTCGAAATTTGCTCCCCGCACTGAAAGAGTAAAATATTAATAATGTCGTACACCCATAACATATAGCTGAAGCGGAAAAAAACTTTGTTCTCTTGGTTTATATAAAAATATTTCAGCGTTTTAAGGGTTATTGGCAGCAGTATCAACTGATGAAGCATACCGGTTTGGAAATTAAACAAATATGACTAATTGTTGTACACTTGAAGTTGTGGATCGCGGTAGCGAGGCACAGCTTCAAGCGCGCACAAATTTGCAATGTTTATTTTCGCCCCAAAAGCGTTTGGATAGTAATAACAGCTGGTAATTAATACTATTAATCAAACTAGGTACAAATTAATTCGTGGAATGCAATTTTTAATTACCCTTCGTGTAATTAGTCCGTTAATACAATTACACTGGCACTCAAAATATGCATATTTTGAAGGTCAGATGCGCCTTAATTAACACTTGTGCTGCTGGAATGTGTTCTTCTATTTGTCATTCATTCAAAGCTGGAATTGCTAGCTCAATTTCGAGCTTCAAATGACAAAACATATTTACAATAATTTCATGAAAAATAGACATGTCCAATATTGATTTATGGAATTAAATTGTCATGCGTGGTATGACATCAATTTTCGTAATTTGTTTTGTGTAAAGCAGTGTATCCCACAGATCGAGATTTTAATTTTTTCAAAATTTTCAGATTTTTAGAAACATATTTTATCAACATTTCGAAAGATGGTTAAATGTTAGTACAACATCGGGCCATTGTTGACAGACAGTGTTGGGCAGACAATCAGTGATGACCTCAATTTAAGGCACAAGTTAACATCAGTGTCTTTCATGTGCCCTGGAATAGGCGTCAATCCCACCGTCTGAGACGATGGGTATTTTATTTTTGTATTTTTGGTGAGGATTTTAGTAGGCTATATAACTTCATATAAATAACATTTTCGAAACTGACAT